>PYSQ01000141.1:0-69628 GCA_003049435.1 Nakataea oryzae | reverse complement strand
GTGGAGGGGCGGCGGGGGCCGAGGGGGCCGAGGGAGCCGAGGGGGCTGCAGGAGCCTCAGCGGAAGGCTTGCTAGCCTCGGGAGCACGGGACGGAGCTGCCGAAGGGGCCGGAACTACCGAGGAGATGGGAGCCGCAGAAGCGACGGGAGCCGTAGAGGCTGGCGCAGAGGCAGCGGGAGCCGAAGAGGCCGGCGCAGAGGCAGCGGGAGCCGAAGCAACCGGGGCCGAAGGAGCCGCAGCTGACGACGGCGCAGGGGATCCGACAGGAGGCGGCGGGAGCGTGGCGACAGGCAGGGACGAGATTCCAGGAGGAGGCGGGATCGGGTTGCCTCCGGGGACGACAGCGGGAGCCGAGGAGGCGGCGGGCGGAGCGGCGGGAGCAGCGACCGGAGGTGCCGACGCAGCGGGCGCGCCGTTGGGCGTCGACTTTCGGAACTCGGGGGGGACCGAAACAACGCTGACTCCTATGCCGCCGTGCGGCCCAGTCGGCGCAGCGCCGCCGGCGTTGTTGACCGGTGGCGGCGCAGGGGCGGGGGTTGCCGCGCCGCCCGCTGGAGCCGCACCAGAGGCGGCACTGCTCGAGGCCTTGTTCTTGTTGCCCTTCTTCTCCTTCTTCCCGTCCTTCCTCCCGCCCGCAGATCCCGTCGAGTTTCTCGCAGGCGGCGTAACACCCATCGACGGGATCACACCCGGGGCTGAGGCGACGGGAGCAGGTGCGGCGGGCGCGGTACCGGCCTTTTCACCCTTCTTTTTCTTCCCGTCCTTCTTTCCACCCGCAGATCCCGTCGAGTTCCTCGCAGGCGGCGTGACGCCCATCGACTGGATCACGCCCGGGGCCGGGGCGGCGGGTGCAGGCGCTGCGGGTGGGGTGCCGGCATTGTTCGCCGGCGGAGGTGGTGTGGCTTTCGGGGCTTCTGGGGCGGCGCCTGTCGGGGCTGTCGTGACAACAGTCAATGTGGTTGTGCCGGGGATTTTCTTCAAGGCGTTTGGATCGTTCAACAAGCTGAGTATCGACGCCACAAAGTCCCTCCTCGACATCTTCCCATCCACTCCATTATGGTCGAGCGCCGCAGCCTAGGGCATCTGTTAGATATCCCATGTCGCTCTTGCGAGGACGGACAATGGAGCCAACTCACCTGGATTAGGGTTGCCGACCCAGCCATCACCAACACGTTCGAGAGCCTCATCTTGAAAAAAAAAGCACTGAAAAAAAAAGCAAACGCCCTCCTCTTTGATGTTGGTCTATCGCATCTAGCGTCCGTGGAAAGAATATTTGCACAAAGGAGTGTGGCAACAGACCAGCCGTCGAGTGAAGTCGTTAATAAAGGCGCTCCAGTGGGATCAACCCAGCAAGCAGCCGATGGAGTGGTCTGTAGTCGTGCTTAAGGAGAGTAAGAATGCAAGGTTATCGTCTCGTTCGTGTGTTGTCCGGTGACGACACGCTCTGTTCTCCTGAAAGAGCGAGGATTAGGACCGTCCGTAAGCGCAGCACGGTGACGACGAAGTCCGAAGTTGGGAGCGAGGCAGCACCCAGGGGAATACGTCCGGGCGAAAAGGAGCGGCTGGCGATGACAAGGTCCTAAGCTCGTCCAACAAAGAAAAGAAGACCTGCGGCTCAATCGTGCGGCCGGGACACACTAAGAAAACGGATATAGAGATAAAATAACATAAAAGAAGGTAAGAATCGCAAGAGTGAAGAAAACGACGCCGGCTCAGTCAACGAACTGTCAACGACAGACAAACAAGGGGGAAAAAAGGAAAGGGCAGCCTCACGGAAGGAGATCTCAGCAAGACGGGACGAAGCGGACAGAACGAAGTGGGGAGGGAGAAGAAACGGGCGGATGGGGCGGGCCAGGGGGGTGCGGCCCACGTTATGGGTCGAGCGAGGGCCAGGATGGGCTGCCGTGGCGGCCAACCTCGATGGCGTTTCAACTGTCTTGCACCAGGGACAGGGCGGCCGGCCCCCTTTTTCGTTTTTGGCCCTCTACCCTCTGCTGGGCCTGTTTCTGCTTGATCCCTGGTGGGCTGTTTCCCAGATCTGCCAAAAAGAAGGGCAAATCAGCCGTGCGAGAAGGGATCCGAAGGACGCCAAGGACTACAAAAAAAGGCGAACCACCTTCATCCCGGCGCCGACGCCGCCTGCTGCGAGATGCACGATTGTTGTGCGTGTCATGCTTCTCACTGGTGGCGCGTGACGCGCGCTCAAGCTGGGCTACTGACCGACCAACCGACCGCCTCTTGCCTGAGAGTTGGCCCGCGGCGCCGTATGCTCTTCGTCCGATGCAAACTGCTGCACAGCGCGATCCAGGGCCGACCTGAAGACGCCAAAGGCCCGCTGGATGGGGACCTGGTTTCAAAGCCAGGCCGGCGAAGGTTGCAGTTTTAGGTAACCAAACCACCCGCGGCTGCCAACTGGGCTGAGGCCAGCGTCGAATGCGACAGGGACATGGGTGTTTTGTTTCCGTAGACGCTCGGGAAGGGAAAAGAAGGCACAGCAATTGCACCCAAGCATCTAAGTAGTCGTGGCTTGAAGGGGGGGATTGCCTGGCTGTGGCAGCAGCAAGCACGCAACAAGGGTCTAGACGCTCGGCGACAAGCTTAACGAAAATAAAGAGGCAATGCGAAAATGAGGGTAATTGGCGGGAATGGAGGGGACAAGAGCTTGGCACATCTCGGGACCCTGACGTGCCAAGCCTTTGCGACTGGCGCTGCGGGGGGTCGGCGGCCATGTGTCGTCGAGGGTGGTGACAGAGCCCGGCTGGGCAGAGCGCACTGGCCAGGAACAGGATGGATGGACCATCCGATGACAATTGCATGTGGCGGCGACGCGCGCTCGAGCGTTTCGGCAAACGCCCTTCTCTCATGGAACAGCGGCGGGCGGCGGCGGCGGCGGCATGTGGGCGGAGAGGGTCATGCCAAAAAAGCACACAGACAACAGCGACTGGCCGGACGGCAGTTCGTAGCGGGCGCCGGCTCAGGAAGCAGATGGGCCGGCGGCTGGAAGATGGAAAAAAAAAGGGAGCAGCGAAAGAGCGAAGGCGCGCAGAGAGGGCAGCGGGCAATTCGAGACTGGCCCCTGACGAAGGCGGTTTGAGGTCTGCATTGGCGAGACAGGGGTTCCTGCCATGCGGCTCAGCGCCGCCTCCCCACCTTGGTGCACACGCCCGGGCAAGGTGGGCAAGGTGGGCAGCTGGTGGTGGTGGCAGAGGTGGTGCTGGTGCTGATGCTGGTGCTGGTGCTGGCAGTGGTTGGCTGGCAGATTGTGGGGTCTGGCAGAGAGCTGGGAGCCCGGGCGGGCCTTCCCTGTGTTGTGCTGCGGCCAGACCGTGGTCCCACCGGGTGGGGTGCAGCAAGTGGACAGGGCCCAGCGGCAGGGGTTTGCGTAATGGTCTGATAAAAGGAGGCAGTCCATACACTCCATCGCCGTGTGCGTCGGATACCCCAGGGCGCGCCCGAGGTCAATGCACCCGGGCGGCGAATGGGGGGAGTAGGCAAACGCCTGGCCGTTGCGCGCTGCCGTGCTGCTTGCTGTTGCTGTGTGGTCCAGGAAATGCAAAATCCGCAGTCACGCGCGAACGCGTCGGACTCGCAGGCAGGCACGCACGCACACACGCTTCAGTCGGCAGTGGCGGTGGACACGGTGGGGTCCAAGGCAGCATGGGGGAGCAGGCGCACTGAGACGGCGCGACGCTGTGCTGTGTCTTGGTATTTCAAATCCACCGCCGACGGCATGGCGTCAGCCCGGCCGCGAGAAAAAGACCAGCATCGTCTGCCCACCTGCCCTGCCAGCATCGCATTTGCTGCCGCCGCAGAGGAAAAGACCATGGTCGGGCAGCCGCAATTCGAATGACTTTGCCAAGTCCCCATTTTTGATTGCTGTCGGCTTTGCAGCCTCCCGGCACGCTCCCTTCCGATCCTGCGCCAGTCAGCGCCGCGTCTCCGACTGATTGAACCTTTTTTTCTGCACACTTACGACATGCGCATTTCCTCTTGAGGCCATGCAGCACGCGCGATCGCCGTGTCGGTCGGGCAGGGGTCCCGGGATCTTTATCAGTGAGACGCCGGCCGGTAGCTGGATGAGCATGCAGAATACAGTCGGCGACATGGGCTTTTCGTGCTTTCCGTGGCTTGCCCGATGCTCACATTCGCAACAAAGCCCGTCCACTGAACCACCTATTTCGAGAGGAGAGTGTCATGCAGGGTGGGGACGCGCATGTGTCCAGCCAAGGTGGGTAGGTACATAGGCGTGATGGGTAGCCTTAGACAGCCTTAGGTAATCAGCAGACCTGCACCAGAGAGCGCTAGCGGCTGCTCAGCCTCAGCGAGGATCGATGATGGCCGATGCCAATGACGACAATGCAGCCATTCAGATCGTCAATCTGTCGGCAAATTCGGTCGTATCGGCGATTTAGCGCGCTGCAGGCAGCAATTCCCCAGCAAAAAGAGCTCGAAGCTGCTCCTTGCAAGGGGCCTCCCCGTTTGTCCTTTACCAACGACTGCATTGCCAAGTGAAGAAGAGGCCAAAAACCTCGCTCCAACAACAGTCTCGATTGCCAACCGCTGCAAGGCGCTGCTCTTTCAACATGTCGTCCTCCGTTCGCGTGCTGGACGACTACTACCTGGCCATCACCCTGCTGGTCACGGTTGCGTACCAGCTGTTTTTCTTCTCCATAGCCTTCTCATTCAAGTTCGACAAGCTTACAGGTAAGTTGAGACGCAAGCGAGCAGATTCGCATCAAGAGCGCCGGCACGCTGACACGCCGCACCAGACTTCGCCGGCGGCACCAACTTCGTCGTCCTGGCCATCCTGACCCTCGCGCTGAGCGCGGCGCCCGACGCGCGCCAGCTGGCCGCCTCCATCTTCCTGGGGGTCTGGGGCCTGCGCCTGTCGGGTTTCCTGCTCTTCCGCATCCTCAAGACGGGTAAGGACGACCGCTTCGACGACAAGCGCGACAAGTTCTTCCCCTTCCTCGGCTTCTGGGTCTTCCAGATGCTCTGGGTCTGGCTCGTCTCGCTGCCCATCACCGTGCTCAACTCGCCCGCCGTCCGCGCCCAGCAGCCCCAGCCGGCCTTTGGCACCGCCAGGGACATCGCCGGCACGGTCCTGTTCGCCGTCGGCTTCGTCATGGAGAGCGTCAGCGACGTCCAGCGCTACCTCTTCCGCTCGCGCAACCAGAACAGCGCCGCCGTCTGCGACAAGGGATTCTTCTATTTCTCGCGGCATCCCAACTATTTTGGCGAAATTATTATCCAGTTTGGTAAACAGCCCTGTCTTTTTTCTTCTCTATATTTAATTTGATGCATCTGAGCCCGCCTAAAGCCCCTGAATGCGCCAAACAAAAAAGCTGACACACACCCATAGGTATCTTCACCGTCGCAGTCTCCCCGGCCGCCGACGGCTCGGTGAGCGGCAACGCCTTTGCTGCACTTTACGCCACCATTCTGGGCCCCATCTTCCTGACCGCCCTGCTCCTCTTCCTGTCGGGCCTGACGCTCCAGGAGCGGCCCGGCGCCAAGAAGCGCTACGAGAAGGGCGGCGAGGTCTGGGAGAACTACAGCCGGTACCTCAACCGCACCAGCATCCTCATCCCGCTCCCGCCCCAGCTGTACGAGAGGGTGCCGATCATCCTCAAACGCACCCTTCTTCTCGAGTGGCCCATGTACGTCTTCGATCCGGCCAAGCACTCGTCCCAGGCGGATGAGGAGCACGCGAATATTAGGGACCACGCCCAGACGCAGTGAGGAGGGCGGCTGTGGGCTCTCTTTCTCTCTCTCTCTCTCTCTCTCTCTCTCGAATTTTATGACACGTAAAAAGAAAACTCCTCAATCATAATATGTAGACATGTCGCTCAACACCCATCCCTCGTGCTTGAAGAGTGTGTAAATCCCAAAATCTACCTGGCCGGTGCATACTAGTTCCCTGAATGTCCCCACTTGATCCATCAACCTAGACGTGCAAGATGCTATCCAGCGCCTTGTCCGGTGTCGCATCCGCGTCTACGGCGGCACGCAGTCTGCGGGCCCTTTCGGCGTCTTCGGCTTCTTGATCCAGTATCCACCCGCTGCCCTGGAGCGACCGAGACGGGGTGTCGGGATTATCTGCGGATTCCTGGGTCTCGCTCGCGGACCACTCCGAGTGTGACTCGGTCCCCTACGATAATAGAAATACAACCCTCAGTCTGTGCGCAGCTTGAGAGTGGCAAGAACATGGATCCAGGACATCGAAAGAGCAATCTACCTCTGGGATTGGCACCATGGCAGACTTGGTCCCTGTTTTGGCGCCAGAGGGTCAGGCCATCAACGTCCTCCTCAAAGACAGGACATGACAGGACAGGGGTGTTTGTGTGGGAGGGACGACGCACAGATGTGGACTGCCTTTTTCCAATCGAGGCCTTCAATGCAGCCGCCTTTTATCGACACTATATTCTTGGTCTGGGCCGGTGGGGGTTTGGGCATCAGGCAAGATTCTCTTGGAGAAAGGAAAAAAAAAGCCCCAGGCCCGGAAATGGAAGTAAAAAAGGAGGCAAAACCAACTGGTGTTGTGTGGATCAGACGCGTTCCGCATGCCTTGCAAAAGTAGCTGCGCGCACAATGCCATGATTAAAATACGATGCGTGGGGATTCGCAGCAGCAGCGGCAGCAGCAGCAGGGGAAACGCCTTACCAGTAAAGCGAGTCCCCCGTCCCAGTCGGCCGGCTTTACCAGGTCGCCCGTCAAAAAGAAAAATGTCAGCAACAGCGAGTTGGCGCAGGCATGGCCCCACGACGCATCGAAACCTACACATAACAGCTTAGGAGCTTAGCGTCCGGGAGCGAGAAGCGGGGGAAGATGGCCGAGGTGCTATAAGGCGACTTGTTGGTTTGGTGCGGGAAAGGGACCCCCGGTTAGCGACCTGATGGCATCTCGAGTACTTGGGCCACAGCATAAAAAAAACCATAAAGAAAACACTTCAGAAAAAAAAAACCCATGGAAGATCCTAGGATGATACAACCAGGATGTTTTTATTATATCGTGGTTTATCCGGCATGTGCAGAACAGCAGCGAGCGCCCCACAAACTCAAGTACTCACACTCGTGTGGCGCTGGCAGGTGATGCAGTGGCAGATGTAGAGCGCCAGGGGCTCCGGCAGCGGTGTCTTGAAGGCCACTGCGCCGCACTGGCAGGACGCGTCCATCGCCGCGATCTTGTCGCCGCGCGGCCAAGTGAAACAGGGTGGCGGCGGCCCTTGGACTCCCAGATTTACTAATTGCGGCGACAGAGAGGCTCGGCAGCAAACGAAAAAAGAAGAAAGAAAAAGAAACGCGCCACCTTGAGCGTTTCAGATTCCAAAGGTTTGCGGTGGCAGGTATGGAGATGGAAAGAAAGGCCTTGGGCTGGTCTGGTAGGTGCCATGAACACCGTAGCGCGCGATGGCGAGGCGACCAATTATCTACATATGCAGTTCGTGAGGCGGTCACGGGATGAGTCACTGGGAAGACCACCACGAGCCGCCCATGATGAGGACCTATGTTGCAGCGCTGACGGCCCCTGAACGCGGTGATGCCCCACGCCATACGCCGTTTGATGCGGAGAAAGTACGCCTGTATTTAGCGCGGCTCAATGCCATGGCTTGGCTGACAAACACTGGCAACCAAGGCTAGATATCTAAAGAATGCGCCAAAAAAAAAGAAGCACTCGCATCTGAAAGTACAAGGGGCGTAGCATGAATATCCGCGTTCAATACAAAACGTGATAGCCCCTGACAAACACTGAAGCCATCTATAGGCAGATAAAAAAATCTGGCACGTATCCACGTCGTAGAAAATATCATGAAGGTCTATAATAGCAAGGCCGAAACAGAAAAGAAATATGAATAAGATGGTAATAATAAGGCATGACGCTCTGAAACACAAGAGCAAAAAGAGATAGTCTAACAAGCAGACGCAGAAGCCATCTGATAGCGACCCTGATCCCGCTCAAAGTCGTCGCCCGGACCCTCAAGACAGACCGTCTCGAGCCGCCGCGCCGCCGCGATGACGGGAACGTCCACCAGCCGCCAGAACACGTCGGCGACCCAGACGGCGACGGGCAGCAGTATCGCCAGCCCCACGAGCCACGACAGGAACCTCTGCGCAGGGCTGTCAACCCCGAACGTGCCCTTGACGCCCCACCCCGGCACGGCAGGTATGAAGCGCTGCGGCTGCTGCTGCTGCTCCTCCCCGGCGGCGGCGGGACCAACCACGCGCCCGGGCGAGTAGGGCTCGCCCAGGACGGCCAGCTGGAACTTCTCCAGGACGGGGCCGTGCACGATGTATATAGAAAAGCTCAGCCGGCCGCAGTACTGCGCCGGCGCCGAGTCGAGGATGCGGCGCGCCCACGCCAGCTCGCCGCTGGCCCAGACGGTCGCCAGCGCCGTGAGGGCAAACCAGAACTTCTGGGGCGCCAGCTCGTCCATCCCGTCTGCAAAGGGGCTGGGTGTGGCCTGCAGCAGCGTCCGGATGCCGCGCGTCTGCTCCGCCCCAAAGTTGGGCCAGCCGCCCACGAAGACGAAGGCCGCTACGGCCCCGGTCCAGAACAGAAACCGCAGGAGCGGCTGCTGCTGCTGCTTGATGGCATGGTCCTGCTGACCGATGCCTCGGTAGTCGGCCCCGCAGCACGTTTTGGTCAGTGACTGCAATATGCGCATCTCGGCCAGCCACATGCCGCCGAGGAACTCAAAGGCGGCCCACTTGCCGCAGCAGAGGCAGTAGACCATCAGGCCCACGGTGCTCGCCTGGCGGACCAGGGGCTTGACGCGGGCAAGGAGCAGGATGACGAGGAAGAGCAGCATCGAGTGCGCAAACTCGATGGGGATGGTCCACAGGTGGACGTCGTAGCCGGGCCTCAGGTCCGTATCCCAGGCCCACGGCCACGTGATGCTGTGGAACATGGCGTCCTTCCAGAGCCATAGCTGGGCCGAGAGCGACGGCATGGGCTTGTACAGCCAGCCGAGCTGGCAGAACAGGGCGATGGCCAGGGTCTCGACGGCGCAGGGGCCAAAGAGGCGGAAGGGGCGGCGGAAGGCCGACGACGACAGGGCGGCGGCGCACCGCTCCAGGCTGCGCGAGGCGCCGTGCAGGGCGCGCAGCGGCTTGTGCGACAGCACGAAGCCCGAGATGACGAAGAAGATGTGCACCATGGGGCGGCCCGAGTAGACGATGCGAAAGAAGGGCAGCTGCAGGAACGACGAGGCCTGGCCCTCCGGGTTGAGGCCGTACGACGGCACCATGTACTTGTGGTTCTCCTCGGTGTAGTGGCAGAAGAAGACGACGAACGAGGCGAGGCCGCGGAGGCCGTCGAGGTACGACGTCGGGTGCAACCGCCAGACGGGCTTTTGGTCCGGCCACATCAGGTCGGCGACGAGGCTCGGGAGCAGGGCCCGGAACAGCCTTGCCGGCGACGACATGGCCCTGTCTGAGAGGCCCATCCTCTCATTGAGTTTTGCTCTCAAGGGGTCAAGCCCGCGTGGCGGCTCGACTTGGGTTTCGCACGCGCCTTTTTCTTTTTTCTTCTTCTTTTTTCTTTTCTTACGGGGGAAATCGTGGGCGTTTGAGAAAAAGACAAAATCCAAGGTTTGTTTCCGCCAGGAAGAGGAAAGCAGAAAAGCCCAAGATAGTTAGCGCAAACTGGCTCGAGCACCCGCGCACACTACGAGACAGCGAGCGTAGCGGGAGACTGACTGCAAATGCGCCTACTCAGGCACTCAAGTCGGCATAAACGACGGCCGAAGCTGCAGCGGCGGCGAAATAGCAACTGTCCCATCTTTTTTTTTATGACAGTTGGGACCGGGAATGTGGGCTGGCGGGTGAATGCAGTTGCTCCTCGGGCAAGACCTTGACGGGATGATCCAGGGAGGAAGTTGAGACACGGCGAGGAGGGGAAGTTGGTCGGCGGCCATGCGCTCCATGGAGGCGCCCAATGCAACATCCTTCGAGCAGGGCCGCCTCTGGGGGGAAGCTTTTACCAAGGAAGGAAGGAGCTCGACGCCCGTCAGTCGGTCCACAACCAAAAGCCAAAATGGCAGGCGACACTGCACGCACGCCCACACGGCAGCCAGGACGGTGCGGCTGCCCCGAATTGCGAGCGCCACCCCACGCTGCTATCTTGGGATGCACGTTGGATCCGCGGTTGCAACAGAGGTTTCGTTTCACGCGAACCCGCCCAAGGCCGAGGTCGAATTGAGTGCCTGCAGGCAAGCCCCTGCGTCATTCGGCCCGGGCTGGAGGTGTGGCTGGATTACCACTGCATGGTTTACAGACAGGCATTCTCCATGTTTGCTTCCCCCACTCCTTTCTCGGTCAACGTCAGCCTGCTCCGGGTTGTTCACGACGGGATCAAGCTCGCGTAGTTTGTGTTGATGCGGCTGGCAGTATTCCTCGCCGGCTCGTCCCGCTGCTCCTCGACCGGAACGACGACGACAGGCTGCTGCCGCCGCTCCTGGCTGTTCAGGAGCTCCTCGAGTCGCGCACACCACGCAACCTTGTCGGCTTTGGACATAAGTGTCGCCTCGACGAGCTCAACCTCGAGCTGCCTCAGCGCCTGGAGCTGCCCGAGCCCGAACTCGATCCAGGCAGGCGGCCGCCCACCGCCGCTGCCCGCCCCGCCAAGCAGCCTCCATTCCGGAGCCGCCATGCGGTCGGGGCTCGGTGTCGTCCTGAACGTGGGTTCCCCTGCCTGTCTCTGGCTGGCGTTGGCGATCGACGAGCCTCGACACGGCGCCGTGATGCGAAGACGGAGGCCGCGTAGCCCCCGTCCCCACAAACTGCAGAGCTCAATGAGATGACACACGGGACTCTCGCTGTAGGCGTGTGATTTGCAGACTGCCGTGGTGTTCTTGTTCTTGCCCACCTCGGTATGGGCAGCTGCGTCGGCGCAGATGCCTGAGCCGAGGAGGGTATCAAGGTCCCGGACTTCGAGCAAGGCGAAGCGCGTGGCGTCGCGCTGCCAGGGGGTGAGGTGGGTGAAGAAGGCGTGCCCCGTCGCCGTGCCCGTCGAGAACCACTCGCCGCACCTGAACTCGTTCTCGTGAAACGGCGTTCCCCGCGCCTCGAAGTAGACGGGCTTGCAGGTGAGCAGGAGCGGCGTCGGCAGCTTGTGCATCCGACGGTCCGGGTTCAAGAGGCGCTGCGAACTCTGGCGTTTTGTTTTGTTGCTGCTGCTGCTGTATCTCGGGGCCTTGCCATTACTGCCTTCGGCGGACCAGTTCGAGCCTGCGCTTTCCACCTCGTCAGGCATCACGGGCCGGACGAGGTACGGCTTGTGTTTCTGTGCTGGCAGCCAGGGAACGAGCGGCCTCTGAGGAATCGGAGTGTTGAGATAGACCCAGTGGTATACCTGGAGCCTTACTTCGGGAGGCAAAGATAGGAAAGACAACCCCATGGTGCCTGAGACTCTGTCCTAATGACTGGTGGTATATAGCGGCTGTCGGTTCCTTCGGGGGGCCCGTATCTCGATTATTCTTGGCCGAGAGTTGCCGTCTTCAACGTCCGATGTTTTTGTAGTGGCCTCGCTGACGGGGTAAGCACTTATATATAGCCAGCTTCAAACCCTTATCGCGATGGCGACTGCAACACTTTGTGTGAGGGATGCGGCCCAACCCTCCACCGCAGCCAGCCTATCACTAAGCTGTTCGCTTTTCGTTGCGTGCTCGCCTGGCCCAAGAGGTAGTAGCACAAGCCCCTTATAGCACCGCGAGTGTCACCCACCAGTGATGAGCAGCCGAGTAAGCGCCGGTCTCGATTGGCCCCGGCTATCCCCAGCTTGCTCCGCCCGCCAAAGCCTAGGGTGTTCACCGTTGGAAACTATAAATCGAAGATGTAGGAGGATCGTCAGCCGTCGTCGACTTGGCGTTGGTCGATCTACCCTTTTCGGGACTGGCCGGTGCGCAGGAGAGAGCTGGCCGGACGCCACTAACGTGTACAGTATTCCAGCAAGCTCTGTAGCTCAGCCCGCAGAAGTGTGTGAAGAGTGTCGACATAAAGCAAACCGGGTGTGGGTGAAGAGCAGAAACAAATTCAGAAGGGGAGAAATAAGAGGCGCTCTAGGAACGCGAGTTATGGAGTGTATATGCACCACGGCCCTCGTAACACGATTGCACCATTCCCAAGCGGACAGGCAGGGTTTCTGATAGGAGAAAGCAAAGGATAACTCTATTTGAGTGGCGGTCAAAAGACGCATGGGTCTGGCTTCGTCACGTCGTACGACTCGTTCAGGGGGGCTTGATGTCTCGCGCCCGACGTTGTCTTTGCTGCTGTCGGGCATCGTTTCTCGTTTTGGGAGGTCTGGGAAGCTATACCTTCAATAGAGATGCTTGCGGGCCAAAAAGGGAAACAAATATGATTCTAGATGTGTTGGTCGGGAGTCTTATCCAACATCCCTTTGGCGCTAGAAAATGTGGAGCGGGAACCCCAGATGGCCCAACCAGCGCATCACTGCGGCGGTCTCCTCTGCCGTTTGCCGTCGTCCAGTATAATGTCCGACAGCCTCTCGACATTTGGTGGCAGGTTCATATCCCCACGCGCCATGAACCACAGCACGACCTCAGGGTCTAGCGCTGGGCCCTGAGCCACCGTCTTTTGCTGCTGTTGCTGCTGCTGTAACGACACATCTTCATCGTCCTCCTCCTCTTCGTCGTCCTCATCGTCCTCGTCCCCGACATCCGGCAGCGCTCGACGCAGTCCCGTGCGAACGTTCTCGATGCCCATGGCGCGCTCCTGGGGCGTGTACACCATCTTGTCCTCGCGCGTGACGAACTCGGGGATGCGGCGGCCGATCCACACGCGCGTGTCGAGCCAGACGTCGCCGAGCCCGAGCGGCTCGCGCGCCCGCCGCGCCGCCGCGTCCGCGTCGTCGTCCATGTCGTCGTCATCCTCGGGCCCGCGGTAGCCGCCCTCGTCGTCGTCGCTGTACTCGTCTTCATCGTCGTCGTCGTCGTCATCGCCGTAGAAGTTGCGGCCCCCTCCGCCCCCTCCCCGGCCTTTGCCGTTTGCGCCGGAGCGGCCCTTTTTGCCGCCGCTGGAGCCATCGGCGTCCAGGAAGCTGTGCGGGCCGATCCCCGCGGTTGCCGCGGCCTCGCGCGCGTCCTCGACGCTGGTCTCGACGTCGGGCTCGAGCTTCTTCCGCAGCAGCTGGCCCAGGATGTTGTCATACTGGCGACCGGGGAAGTTTGTGGATGGGTGCACGACGACGCGTCGGAACAGCTCGTCATTGTCCGTCGTCACCCGCAGGAACGACTCGACATTCTTTTGGAGGATGAAGGCCGACGTCTCGAGAGAGGTGCTGATGAGTGAAAAGCCAAACTGTTAGATAAATTTGTTTTTCCCCTCCCCTCTCCTAGATACCGCGCTCCCATTTCATAAAAAGTTAAAAGCACAGCTTACGGTGCGGGCAGTGGATTGCTCTGTATGATGCTCTCCCGCATGCTCGTGATGCTGGCGACCAGGGTGGCGAGCTTCTGACGCGCCGACTCGAGCGACTTGAGGTCCTCCTGGGACATGTGCAGGGACGCCATGGCGACTAGATCTGGCGGTACTTTGCGATGGCGCACAGAAGGACGGTGTTGCGCGGGCAATGGGTCGAGGGAGGAAGCCGTCGGCGCAGAGTCGAGAGTTGACGAAATTGAACCCTCGATTGCGGTTGCTTGACCGCGCAGGAGCTCGAGCTTCTGTCCCGCTCCCAGTAACGCAGCGGGGAACAGAAGTGGAGCCGCTTCAAATAAGGGATGATAGTTTAGTCAAAAACATTGACGATTTCCTCATTCAGTCTGTTCTATGCACATTAAACCAAGAAGCTACAAGCCTTGCTTCTCTCTCCCTTTTGTCCGTCCCTTTCCATTATCCCTGCATATGCTCCATGATATATCCTTCGCTGTAAATAAGACGCCGCGCTTGTATAAATCCAACCCAACAAATTTAGCTCGGCGATGTTGAAAATGCTCGACTTTTGATGGAGAGCTCCTCCGGGTCCAGGGGATGGTCCCAGGGATGAGAAGAAAAGAAAGCAACCATGTCCGAAAGAGCCAAAGAAAAGAAAGGGAAAAAAAAATGCATCACAGGAAAAGTGCCAATGACAGTATAATCATCTCGAAAGATCACTGTCCGTGCGATCCCGCCTGGTCAACCACAACGGTCTTGGTCTCACGGCCGTACGTGTCGACGGGCGGGTATCGCGCCATGCGTTCGAGATCGTCCAGATCCATGTGCGAGCGAATGTACTTTTCGCGCCCGTCGTCGACAGGGTCGTAGTCCCAGCTGGTGAAGCGCCCCTTCTTGAGCGCCGCCCAGACGAGCCGGCGCTTGCGCTGCGACGCGAGCACCTCCTTGGTGATGGCGCCGTAGTCCCACCGCGAGGCCGCCTCCTTCTCAAAGGCCTCGAGCGCCGCGCGCGCCGGCGGCTCCTCTTCTCCCGCCGCAGCCGACTGCAGCGCCTCCTTCTTGTCCAGCACCTTGACCAGGTCCACGAGCTCGAGCGGGTCGTCGGCCAGGTTGAACAGCTGCGGCCGCCCGTCGGCGGGGCAAGCGACGTACTTCCACGGCCCGCGCCGGATCATGACGAGCGGGCTGATGGTGCCCTCGCCCGTGTACTCGGCCAACGCCTCGTCGTGGCCCTCGGTCGTCTTGCCCAGCAGGTGCGGCATCAGCGACTTGCCGTCGAGATCCAGCCCTGGCATGGGCTTGGTGCCCACAAAGTCGCACATGGTGGGCAGGATGTCAAGCGTGGACACGTTCTGCGTCACACGGCCCGGCTTCACCTCAGGGCTGGGGTGGCGAATAAGCATGGGAACGCGCACCGACGACTCAAAGTACGACATCTTGTACCAGAGCCCGCGCTCACCCAGCATATCGCCGTGGTCGCCGCTGAAGACGACTATGGTGTTGTCGTCGAGCCGACAGCGCTTGAGAACATCGAGAAGCTTTCCGATGCAGTCGTCGACGTAGCTGACGGCGCCGTAGTAGGCGCGGCGGGCTCGCTTGATCTGCTCATCCGTAAACTCCTGGTCCCACAGGTCGCAGACTTTGAGGAGCCGCTTGCTGTGGGGGTCCTGCTGCTCCTTTGGTATTTTGACTTTGGGTAGCGCAATGTCCACACCCTCGTACAGGTCCCAGTACTTCTCCTCGATGGTATAGGGGTCGTGGGGGTGAGTGAGCGAGACCTATTATAGAACAATGCCCAAAACAGAAAATGAGGGGGATAGGATGGCCATCGTTAGCGTGGGGGTTGCCAAAGTGGTCACCTAGAGGAGGCGGCGGGGTCATGTTCCGGTTGGTTGTCGGGGTGCATGCGGCTGCAAGCCCCCCTACGAACCCCCCGTTTTCCGTATTCGCCCATGGAGGTTGTCGATGTAACCAGACCAATACTGCAGCGAGCCAGCAGGCTGGCCACATCACCACCCGCCATATCGTTTACTTAGTCACTCACCGTCAGGCAGAAAGGCCGCGCGTCGGGGCCCTGGCGCACGTGGTCATACAGAAACTGGGTGGAGCGGTACATGACCTCCTCGTCGTAGTCCAGCTGGTTGCTACGGACGCAGGTGCCGGCCTGTAGGATGGAGCTGGCGTTGTGGTACCACTCAAGGCGGGTGTCGGGCTCGTCCCAGTTGACGACCCAGCCGAAGTCACCGGGGTAGATGTCACTGGTCAGGCGGCTCTCGTAGCCGTGCAGTTGGTCGCCGATGAAGTGCATCTTGCCCGCCAACACCGTGTGGTAGCCCTTGAGCCGCAGGTAGTGCGCGTAGGTCGGGATGTCGCTCGAGATCTGGGCCGCGTTGTCGTAGGCCCCGATCTTGAGCGGCAGGAGGCCGGTGATCATGCTCATGCGCGAAGGCGCGCACAGAGGGGACGGGCAATAGGCCGAGTCGAACTGCACCGACTGGGAGGCCAGCTTGTCCAGGTTGGGAGTTAGGATCTGCGACTCTGGGTTATACATCTTGAGCTGCGGCGCCGCCAACTGGTCCGCCATGATGTAGAGGATGTTGGGCTGCTTCTTGAGCGAGCTGCCGTTTGGGACGGCTACGCCCTCTGGGCCTGGGTCTGCATGGCCGCGGGCTGACGAGTCCGGCAGCGTGTTGAGGTCGGGGGCCATTTGGACGGGGCTGGACCTGTATGGCTTCTGTGTTTTTGCTTGGTTTCCTTGTTTTGCGTATGCAGCTGTGGCACACTAATGTGATTCAAGTAGGATGTAGGTTATGTTATCCGGCCAACGGAAAACAAACGAGACCAAAGACCCCACGAAGTGCGCAACCAGAGGAGAGCAGAGCAAAGCAGAGCAGGGGCAGATGGGTAGAAGAGGACGGCGACCGAGAGGAGAGGAGAGCGATCAGCCCGGTCTCGTGACCGGGGCTAGCAAGCCGACGAGAGTAGCAAGCGATAACCGAAGAAGCCGTGAGAAAAGCGAAGCAGCCCTCCGTTGGACACGCCAGGTTCCGTCTCTTCCGAGTCTCAAAGTAACAGTCCGTCAGAGCCAAGCCTGTGTTTGGTTAAGATACATTGACCTCTGGACAAAAAATGGCAGAAAAAGAACGGCACGATCCCATCCGCCAGCAAAGTCGGGGCAACGTGGATAGATGAAAGATGCGGCCTCTGTTGACAGGGTGAGACGAGGGCTGTGCGGAGTGCGCTATCTAGGGAATGGCGCAACTCAGGGGCGCAATGAGCTGCGAAGCGATGATGGAGCCGCAAAGCAGAGCAGAGCAGGGCAGCCCTGGGTTGCCACGCGCCGTCGCTGCTGAGTGGTGCAGGGAGATCCCGTGGCCGGGGCGATGTCGCAATCGGCGGGGAAGCTGGCGCAAACGAGGCCAGGCGAGGGGTTCGTTCCTGGTAGAGGGGAGCAGGGGAGAAAGGGGCTGCAGAGACGGGAGGAGGGAGACAGGCGGGAGCGAAGGGCGTCGACGGACGATAATAAAACCTCGCAGGCGCTGGGCAAATTGCGCCCACATTCGACACGCTTCCACGGCCGCAGTCAGGCGTTGGGGGGAGCGGTGTGCCGCCCCCAATCCAACCCAACACCCGGGACCCTGCAGACATGGCATCCCAATCAATTGGGCCGGACGCGCCCCGAGGAGCGATCGAGGCGGCCCTCCCAGGACTGGGCAGGAGACCCGCGGTCTGGTGCGTGGGAAATCTCCCACTCCCGCCCTCGCGGCCAGCCTAGCGACGGCGCCGGGCCCTGCTCCATAGGTCCTGTCTAGACCTGCGGTCGTGTGATGGCCGCCACCCCCACCTTGGTCGCTTTGGGAAGGAGGGCTCCATTGGATTGGGCAACCCGGCACGCCTGCAAGAACGAGGAGGCGCGCGCCCGAACTTCGGCGGCCAGTTGCAGCCCTCGACTCGACTGCCAGAGCGGGGGATCCCGGCCCCGAAAATGGCGAGCCGCCCGGCCACTCGCTCTCGCCTACCTCCCTCCCTCCAGGGCCCTGCAGCGTTGTCGCCCAGTCGGTCTGTGATGGCCGGTCGGCGGACACACACACTCGACGCCCGCCGACCCGAAGGCGCCAGCCAGCCAGCCAGTGCCACATCGGCGCCCACGAACCAACGGACCGAGCTGCTCGCCGGCGTTGGTCATAGAAACGGACTCGGCCTGCCACGGCGCACACCCCGCGCCACATCACGCGGAGCTTCCAGATAGGGATTCCCGTGGTTCCCGAGTGGGCCGTCACATTTGGACATGTGTCAGTCCCGGCCAAAACTTGCCAACTTGGATTTCGGGCGCCAAAGCCCGGGCTGAGCGCGTGCATGTCTCATGTGGAGGGGAGGGGCAAAAGAGCCAAGGGGGAGGCGGACTTTTTGCTTGGCATTTTCAAAAATCACCATCGCGGCCAGCACTGTGTCAAACATGCCCCCGCGCTGCTTGGCCGGTCGGTTTCCGGTCTCCGGAACGCCCCCTGAAGGAGCAGACAACGGCATAGAAGAGAAAGCGATCTCGCCCCGTCTGTTTTTGGGTTTTCGTTTGTGTCGCTACGGCTGATCTATTCTTCGTCTCTGCTTGTTTCTCCTCTGTGCACCGTGCCTGTATCCCGCTCCATTATCTAGTTTGCCTTGGCGCCCTTCTGCTTCTTCGCGGGGCCGACCGCTGCCGCCGGCTGGTTCCAGTAGTAAACCATCTGTGCCGCTAGCACCGCGTTTAGCGCGAACCCGGCCACGAACCCGTACAGGATCAGCTTGTCGTCGACCTCCTGGAGCGTAGTGAAGATGCGCGAGAGCGACCCGGCGAGGTAGTTGAAGACCTGGAGGGGTTGGGATGAGAAGGAGCTTAGCAACACGTATCAAGGACAAGGCAAGGCGCCAGGCGGGAGGGAACTCACAGCAAAGGCGCTCAGTTGCCCGGTGCCACCCTGCTGCCAGATGGCGGCAATCTGGGGCACCTTGCTCGCGACACCCAGGACGCCAGCGCCCGCCTGCAGGTAGCTGAGCGTCTTCATGTCGAGCACGGCGTCGCTGAAGAGCGAGCCGCCACCAGCCGCGAGGGCCGCCACCAGCAGGGCGGCCGCGCCGGCCCTGCCGCTGTAGTTGAGGACCAGCAGCGAGATGACGACGTTCTGGACCAGGATCAGGGCCGTCTCGCCGTAGGTGCTGAACGGGAAGCCGTTGCGGAAGTTGTAGGCCAGTGAGATGATGTAGGCCGTCGTCTCGAGCAGGTACGACAGGAACGAGACGCCAGAGGCCGACTTGGAGCTCAGCAGCTTGAGAATCTGCGGCACCTTGACGATGGACGACGCCGCGATGATGCCGATTCCCAGGCCCTTTGAAACGGCCAGCTTGACGCAGTCGACATCAGCCAAGTCCACGTCCAGCAGCAGCGTCTTATAGCACGTCTCGCCGATAATGGACACGCCCAGGTCGCGCACCGGCGCCGGGAGGTTGTGCGTCACCGGCTGGAGGATGGATCGGAGAGCATCCATGGTTGCGGTGGCGTGTTTTACCGTCTTGTGAGTGGGTGAGGCTGCCGCCGACGGAATGTGCAAAAGGGGTTGTCTTGAGCTGCTGGCTGCTGGCAAGATTTCGAGGACGCGCAGCTTGCATGCCAAAGTGAAGGAGACGTGTCTTGCGAAAAATGCCAAGGCGTCGAGGTTGGCTTATGTAATGCAATTGGCTTCTGTCTAAACCAGGGGTCGAGCTCCCCCCGTCCGGGCAGCTCCATCTACCTGGGGGTTCCACCTGCAGCGACCGTCACCAGGCAGTTCCGTTTGGGTGCCATGAAAATTAACAAGTGGACGAGCACTGCTCAGAAACAGCCAAATAAAGTCGGCTTTGCGGTGCAGTTGCGCCCGCCCAAAGTACAAAAAAGGGGGGGACTAAATAGCAGCAAACCAACTTGGAAAACAGGAAGAGCAAAGACCGCCTAAATAAAGCCCGCCGCCCAAAATCAAGTCCGGCCTAGAAGTAACGCCAAGTCATTCCCAGTTTACCCATCCCAGCACCCGATCCGTCTTGTTTACTTTCCTCGGACGCCGCCAGCGAGCTGCACCAAAGGCCTCTGTGAATAGATGACCTAAGGCGTTTTGCATCTCATGGCTGCGCGACATGGTTGCGCCAATGCATTCCCCGTCAAAGGCCGAGCAATAATTTGTAAGAAATACAAAGCGTCTCGAAAAACGTTGAAACCAAGAGAGAAGTTGGATCAACCCGAAAACAAGACGCCCAAGACTACTTTTTCGCAGCTGGCCTGCCCCTGCGGCCAGTACCAGCGCTGGCGGTGGCCTTCTTCGGGGCTGTAGGCTTCCTCTCAGTAGGAGGCTTGCGGGGCTCCTTCTTCTCGATAGGCTTGCTGACCGCAGGTGCTGGCTTCGCTGCTGCGGTCTTGCGACTAGCTGCACGGCCAGTTTTTGCAGCGGGCTTGGGCGCTGCTGTTTTCTTCACCTTTGCTGCCTCCCCGGGCAAGTTCTTCGCCTCGAAAGCTTTGAGAAGCTCCGCGCAGCCGCTCAGGTTTTTTCGGGGCTCCCAGGTGTTTTCAGCATCAGGGTAGCCCTTCCACTTGACAAGATACGTCTTTGCCTTGCCATTGGGGCCGATCACGCCAGCGTCTACGATTTTCTCAACTTCCCAGGCCTGGTCGGCAGTCTCGACAGCAGTAGAAGCCTTGACCTTGCGACCCCGGGCCTTGCCAGCGCGTGGCGGCGCAGGAACTACAATTTTCTGGATACATAAAGACGGAAGGATTAGACAAGGAACAAATGTGTAGTAAAAAATACCAGCGCGAATCTGGCGTGAAAACTGACCGCGATCTTGACGTTGAGCGCCGTTGCGAAGGTCTCCTTGGCAGCCGCCGCAGCGCTGCGCTTGGAAGTGGCTCGCGTGGGCTCGCGCTCAGGACGCATTTTACTTGGAACGCGCGCCTTCTTTGCAGCGGGTGCGCCTGAAGGCGCGCTGCCGTCGTCAGCCTTGCGCTTGCGGCCAGGCTTGGACCCGGTGGTGCCCGGCGTGGTTTTGGAGGTCGCGGTGCTCTTCGCGCTGCGAGGCGTCCTGGCCGAGTTCGGTCTGGTGGGGGTCTTGGCCGGCGTGCCGTTGCGCGAGCCAGAGACCGAAAGCGACGGGCGGCCGCGCTTCTTGCCGTCTGTTGTCGGCGCAACGACTGACGATGCCTCGTAATCTAGGCCCATGTTGGCGACCGGCGCCGGGCTGATGTCGTTAACAATATCGGCGTCATCCTCGTCTTCATCCCGACCACCCTCCTCAGGTAAGTCTAGGTCAGAGCTAACGGCCGCAGGCTCCGCTTGGGCGACGTCTCCATAGACGGCTTCATTGTTCGCCAGTCCGATGTCGCTCTGGATAAGCACAGGCGGCTCCTCTTCCTCACTGCAAGCGCATTAGAATCTGGATGACTTGCGGGCGTCGATGGGTATTGCTGTCGCGAAGATGGGAAAAGCTGTGTCTGCGCGGAGAACAGGCGTCGGAGCGAGGGCGCGGTGACGGCTGAGAAGTGGAGCTTACAATGGCAGCGGCGGCGGCATGTCTTCGACTTGCGTGACAGTGACTTGTTCGGAGCGGCCAAAAAACACTGATCGAGGCGAAAGTAATGCGTTCATAATTCACCCCAATCGAAAGACATGTGTATCTGGCAGCCAAAAAGGGCCCGGGTGATGCGGCAGTGGTTTACGCGCGCGCAGAATCGGCGGAGGCGCAACAACGACGTGAGCTTGGGGTGGAGTTAAAAGGCGATGGAGCTGTGGAACGAAACGCGAAGTGTGCAAGCGCGACCGCGCGCCTTATGGTTGGCCAGTGCGACCAGTGCCTTTGCACTGTTATGCCCGCGTTGCAAGTCGATGCACAACGCACGTGACAAGGATCTTGATGAGCTGCCCTACCTAGTTCGGGGACGGAAACAGAGGTCATAGCCTAATTCTGCGAGTTTGGACTGTGAAAGGGGATGCGTGCTCAATCGAGATGTGGTGGGCCAGGGCGCGCAGCACGGTACGAGGTGTGGACAAAACTGGGAAGGTTGATTTCATTTGCAAGTTGCACCTCAACAGTGCCATGTGGTCTAATGCTGGGGCGATGAAAGCCGAAAAAAAGCAGGGAAACCCTGGGATTACCCTTCTGGGCTTCTGGAGGCGTTTTGCCGTTAACATGACCTAGGATACCTAAACCAGCGAGTGCTGTTTCTAAACCGGCAAAGCGGTACGACTCCATACAAACGAGTCCCCACTTCTCATGTCGCAATACATGGAGAACATCCCCCGCATCTAGCCAAGAGATCCAGAAATATCTTTTAACCTCGCGTTTTACTGCATACCAGACCACGATAGCCCGACGAGGTCTGTAGTCCAGTGGCGGCCTTGATATTTGCCTTTTGATATGTGCACCTTCTCAACCCGTCTTCCCCAAAGAACCCCGCTCAAGCTTGACGTAGCTCCCATGACAGGGAACAGGAGGTGAAGCCACGGAAACCCGCAAGAGCTTCAATCCAATGGCCCTCAACGCTCGGGCGCCGGATTGAAGCCATCCAACCAGACACGGAGGGCCGCGAGCCAAGAAAAAAACAGCACCCCATGCCGCACTGAGTGAGGGCAGCAGACAAGCGCTATACCTTCTTATCCGCACTGTTATCGCCACCCTGCTTTCTGTCCTCGTCCTCTTCATAGTCATCATCCAGCTCCTCGAAGCGGCCCTCCTGGAAAGCCTTTTCGACTGGGTTCTGAACGTCCACGATCCCGGTCTTCTTGAGTCTGTCATGAGCAGAGATAGTCAGTGGCTAATCCCCGGTGTCTCGGCTACTACATGGGGTCGGACGTTGCGTGGACAACGGGGTGCAAAAACGAACCTCTCGAATAAAACAAACAGTCTCTCTGCCTCTCTCTCCTTCTCCTCCTGTGTCATTGGCGGCATCTCTGGCAGCTGCTCTGCGTCCAGGAACTGGCCCGTGATAGGGTTGAAATCCTTGCCACTGGAGGACGCGCCCGCGGGCCCAGAGCTGCTCCCTGCCGCCCCCAGCACGCCCTCTGGGATCTGAATGTTGTTCGAGAAGAGAAACCCGGATGCAAAGCCGTAGCCCACGTTCTCTATGAACTTCATCGCGTCTCTGCCGGACAGGTCGAAAAGCAGATGCGAGATACTCTTCCCCAGCTCGGGCGCGAGTGGGTTGGTCGAGTTCTTGAGCAGCCTTGATGGGAGACTACCGCTGCGGCCGAGCACCTGTTCCCTGTCCTCCTCGGTCGGCAGCAGCTTTTGTCGCATAGACTGCTGGACCGGCCCTGGAGAAACCTCGTAGATGCGGCCCAGCACGCCGACCAGCGGTGCGACCGTGGCATCCATCTCCCCCTCGCCGTATTTGCTGAGCGACAAGTCCAGGATGTGAATCATCCTGTCCACACATTTTCTCGGCTCGTCCGCAGGGAAGAGGACAGCCTTTGCATCGTCATTTTGCAAATCCATATCGACCAGAGCGTTTATCATAGGCCCCACCGGGGGATCCAGGGGTTTCCCAGCCGGCAGTGGTCGTACGCATATCATCTTGACGACGTGGGGGATGGCGGGAGCGAGCTCGCCACGTTGCTCAGGACAAAAGTGGCCAAGGTTGAAGAGAAGCTTGAGAGTCTCTGCCAGAGCCATTTCTCCCATAGGGTCTTCTTTGGCCTTGGATGGTGGAACTTCAGCGTGCCTAGCAAGCCTCTTGGCGATGGAGTCCGCGATACCGTGCTTGGTGATGAGCGATGATTTGTCAACGCCGGCAACATAGGTCGTGAGAAGCAGAATCCTCGATATCAGGAACTCGTCCTCCCAGCTGTCGTTCCTGAGTTTGGCGCACGCCTTAGACTCATATTCCAGATCGAAAAGGAACTTCCTTGGCGCAGGCTTGAGGAACATGGCGTTGGCCAAACACTTGAGTGCATTGCGCGAGGTTATATCTGACTTGCTGTCGAAAGCATGACGTAACAATGTTGCTATCCCCTCTTTGTTGAAGATTGGGTCCGCATCGCGAGGATCCCTTCCGTAGACCTTGAGCTCCTCGAGAGTCGCATCTCGCTCTGCTCGAGCCTAGTTAGCGGAACAGCGGCTCCAAACGGGGATCGGAGCTCGAGGTTGTACCTTGACCGGTAAGATTTTCCTCCTCCAGATCCCGGGTTAGCTTGTCAAGCAGGCTCTGGACGGCAGAGAGCTTTGCTATGTCGATACCAGATTTCGGTAGTTTCAGCATTGGAGATCTTGCTATAGCCTGGTGCTGGCGGTTTTAAATCCTTACCCGAGCCCCTGAGGGTACCGGTGAAGAGTGCTTGAGCCATTGCCAGCTTTGTCAAGCAGGTTTATCGCCACAACGCTTGCCAAGGGTGAGCCAGTGCCAGAGGGCGGAGAGAAATGTGATCAAATGAGGCTGAATGAGGGATTGGGTATCCAAATATGGTATCTTTCAACGTGGGTACAGTATCGGCCTACCTCTGGGGACGAAGGAAGTGCAAAGCCTGCGGTGTTAGTCTCAGATTGGCCGGCTCTATTTCATTGGATAATCTTGCACGGGAAAAGCAGCCCCACCCTTGCTCCCCGAGGCTTGCTTGTGATGTGACTGACTGACTTTGAGGACACCCCTTGCGCAGCCCGCAGCCTCGTACCCGATCAGTTCCGCTGCTTGGATGACCCGCCTTTGAGCAGCGAGGCTGTGCAGCTCAGCGTACAGCGAATGCAGAGCTGAGGTTAAGGCTCTGTCAGACTCTGAGGATATAGAGGGCCTGGTGGCTCGGTTCGGGCTCATCGAGGGGGTGGGTGTACCTTCCCAAGCTTTCGCCGTCGTGCGTGCCAAATGCGGGCAAGACGCACGTACAGCTGACAAAGGTGACAGCGGGGGGTTGCAAATTGCGGACCCTGGAGGGTCCAGGCCCCCCCTGCAAGCTATTTAGCCCACTGTGAATTCTTGACGGGCGTGGTTGGCGGCACACGAACACCACGCGCTTCTCCACATCAGGCGCGAAGCGCGACTGTGCACTCAAAAAAGTCGTCTCGGGGCCAACCGAGGGCCCTGGTCAAGCGGCCCCATCGCAGTTGAACGGACGACGGTCCAGGGCGGCGACTTCTCCTCCTTGGTGTCTGGTTGCCGTCCATCGCGTGTCTCATCGCCAACGGCTTTTGCGCGTCGCACACTGTATTTGCTTTCGTCTCCTCCTTCTTTTCCCCTCTTTGCCTTAATTAATTTCTGTTCTTATCCGTTTCTCGACACATCCAACTTACCTGGCACCGCCCACCACACACTCCTTTGCCCTCGAGACGACACATGAGTCTGCTGCCGTCGAGGAGGAGATAGGTCGAGGCCCAGGGGGGCTTTCTCTGATTACGCTGCCATCATGCCCCCTGCTTTGGCCGAGGACAGCAATGACAGCAACAGCGACAGCAGCAATCAAGATCACCTAGAAGCGAGACCACCGACTCCGCCCCATAAGAAGACAAGCGAGCCCGACGCCAGCCTGCTCAAGACCAAGCCGGTCCCCGAGCCCCATCTGCTCGATCCGAGACGAGGCCTTCACACGCCACCTAGCCATTCCATACTCACCGCGGGCAGTGCTCGGAGGAAGAAGGTCGAGTTCTCGGCCCGGGCCGAATACCGAGAACACCCAGCCTCAACCGACGAGAATGGGAAACTGCATCAGCCAACTCCCGTCTCCATTCGGCACCCCTCATCAGCCTCGGTCGCCCCCGTCAAGTCGATCCTGAAGGTCCGCGTATCATGCGGCCCGAATCCGCTCGACCTGACAGACGGCTCGAGCCCCTATGATCTCAACCTTCCCGAGATGCTGGAGTCGACAGTAACGGCGCTGGCCGGCAGCGACCGCGACGCCAAGGTCGATGCTTACACGATGATGGTGCGCGCCTTGAAGGCGTCCAAGAATCTGCCTGACAGGATAGCGCTCCAGGACAAGATGCCCCTCTTCGTCCAGTTTGTCCTGAGGGACATTACCAGCAAAGGCACCGACATGTCGCTCACGAACCATGCCTATCAGCTACTACACGTCTTTCTCTACTTCCCCGCCATCGCATCCTCGATCTCCAACGACGCTGCCATGCAGATTGTGGACCATTGCATCAAGACTCTCTCCGATGCCTCCGTGTCAAAGGAAATGACCAGGAATGCGCTTCAGATTATTGGTATTCAGACCTTTCACGCCAAGGTCATGACGTCCGACCGGGTCGGCAAGATTGTCGCCGCGATCCGTGGTATCCCAGAACCCATCAAGGACAAGAAGAGCACATTCATGCACAGCATCCAGGTGTACAGGAAGCTAGTCAAGCAATCGAAGCACCACATGGCTCAGTACTCGGACTGGCTTTACGACCTGTTCGAGGCCATGATCAGCACTGTCAAAGAGATCAGGTCCGGTGCCATCTGGCTGGGCAAGGAGGCCGCATACATGATCGGACGGGAGAAGCTCCTTTCACGCAAGATGCTCGAGCTCTTGCAAATGCCCCACCCATCCGAGGATGGCAAGGTGTTTATCGAGTACTATGCCGATAATCTCAAGGATATGCTCAAGGACAAGCAGGTCTCACGCTTCGTCCCTCAGATCTGGAGTGTGATTATGCTTCTGCTCCCCAATGCCGACGAGTGGAAGTACTTCAACGACTGGCTCCTCATCATGCAGACTTGCTTTAACAGCGCAGACATATACACAAAGCTGGAGGCCAACCGCGCATGGTCCCGCCTGGTGTATACGCTGAGCGCTGGAAACCGCTCCATCCCTCCCAAGGCTCTCCGATCCCTTTCTCAACCATTCCAGGCGAACCAGTTGCGGCGCTTTGGTAACGGCAAGGACAAGGAAGCTGTCGAGGAGTTGCGCCGGGTCATTGGTGAAACCACCTGTGTGCTGTTTTACTACACGTTCAGGTTTGGTGTGAACATGAGCAATCTCGATGCCTACTGGGACATCAGCGTCAAACCGCTGATGCAGCAGCTTACAGACGGCCAGTCTGTCCCCGATAAGCAGAGGTGCGCACAGAGCATGGCCATCCTGACGGGCCTTTTCGATTGCTCTACTCAGCGGGTCTGGCGCGAAGACCGGATCGCCGACGAAACCACGCCGATAACACCGGCGGAGCTTCCTGCGATAGAGGCGAAGTGGTTGCGACGGAACCCAGTGCGGGTATTTGGCGTCGTCGAGCCGCTTATCAGGCAAAACTACCACGAACTGAGCAACCCTAGGAGTGCAACTCATAAGCTTTGGTACACCTTTATCACCTGTATCGCATCAGCTGCCTCCAAGGAGATCAAGGTCTCACAGGAAACGGCCAACTTCTTGGCCCATACGCTTGGCTTCCTGGCGCGGATCTGGGCTGAGGGTGCAGCGGTGATGAAGGAGCCCGACAACGGCGGCTCGGTGCAATTCCTTGCGAGCACTCGGGAGCTCGTTCTCGTCGTTATCGACAAGCTGGGGCGCCTGCCTTTCACCGAGAAGGTGCTCGCAATGAGTGACGACAGGACGTTGGTGCCGGTGTCGACTCCTTCTCACCGTTCTTCCAAGCATTCTCTCACTGCCCGGCCGACCATGTACCACCTGTTCTCCATCCTGTCGACCTTGCCGCCTGGCATTCCCGATAACGAGGAGTTTACCGACTTCTTCGGGTCCATTTTCACCCCTCTCGTGAGCGGCAGGGATACCAAGGGCCGGAAGCAAATGTCTCTGGAGATGATGCAGATGCTGCCGCCAGATGCTTTGTGTTCCGGCGGCCCTTGGGTTCTTATCGCCGAGCTTGCTTCCACGGGCCTGGAACCATCGCAGCACAGCAGCGACCTGAGTGGTAGCTCAAGTAGTGACGTCCTTCTTGGTCAGGAGTATAGGGATATTGCCAAGGTTCTCGAACGCGGGCTCAGGTCCACTCCAAATCTCGGCTGGCACCACTGGCAGTCACTATTCAGCTCTCTCACCCATCGCGTGAGGAACGTGGCCGGCGACGCAGGGGTGGCGATCACGGTTGTTGAACCTCTGGCAAAATCACTTCTCGACACAATACCCCAGGATGGCCCCCTTCCAAAAAACTGCGCCGTAGTCTTTGCCGAGTTGGTTTCGGCTGCTATCCAACCACGGGACAGGCAGGCCATTGAGGCTGCCCGTCGTCGGCTTTGGGGGACTGCGGCCTCAGGGGCGAGGTCCGCTTCGTGCGACCCGTTTGATAATCTGTATCGGGTGTGCAACACAGTCCTTCAACGCATGTACAACGCACCGGACGGTCTCGAATCATCAACCGGCACAGTCCTCTCTGAGGTGGAGGCCTTCATCGGCAGATGCAACAACCACCTTGCACTGCAAACCCTTGGTTTCCTACAACCTGGGCTTGTTCCTTGGATTCAGGACGAGAGCACCCGACTCAGCAGCCTCGAGTTTGCTGCGGTCTCGGAGGCGGTGAGTTTCGGTGTATTCTTGTGAGGTCTCCCCTCTGACGTACCGCTACTAACCAAGCATGATAGACAAAAACTCTCTGGGACCGGGTGTGCGCTGTGGTATTTGATGTCGAATCACCTGAAGCACTTCCCTTGACCAGCATGGAGCCCTTGCTCTGTGCTGCTTTCGAAAGCAAGCATCGCCATGTCGTCAACAGCGTGTCAAGCATGTGGAACAAGCTCTTTGAGAAATCCACTGATGTGGCCTATCCGGAGAAACTGAAGGCGGTACTCATTTCGCTTCACTCGTTTGTCGACATCACCCTGCCAGGGCTTGATGTCTCTGACAGCTCGGCTGGAGGTGCCCAGATGCCCTCCTTGATCGACTCTCAGGATGACATGGAGATTTTCAACTCTGCGTCGACAAAATCCGTCTCACCCATCAAAGTGACGGTTTCCCCAGCCAAAAACGGCCGAGGCATGATTCCAAGTTTGAAAGATCAAATCACTCCTAGGAAGAGTCTACGTCTTTCAGGCGGTGGTGTAAGCAAAACGCCAGCGTCCAAGACCTCGGTGTCCAAACGCCGCAAGGGCGCTGCTGCCGCTAAGCTACGTCACGATGACTCCCAAGTCGAGTTCTCCGCAATCGAGTCGTCACCATCAAACCAGGACAGCCTTGAGTCTCAAGTTCTCACCGAGAGGCAGAAGGAAGTGCGGGACCGTCAAAAGACGGTCGCAACGCTGTTTCCAGCCATCCGTTCCAGCCCGAGGCGTTCCAGGCGTAACAGCCCGCGATCCAGCCCCAGGCGGGCGGCTGCTGATGCTGCAAAGCGCTCTTCTCCTCTCAAAGAGGCACATCCAAGGTCCCCGAGCCCACCAACAACGCCCAAGGCTACCGTGTCGGAGCAAGGAGATTCATTCCAAGACTTTCTCAGCTCAACCCCGACACCTCGACGTGGCCAGGCAATGCCCCTGGCCCAGTTGTATAACGAGACTGCCGACCCACCTTCATCTCCTCCCGAGGCCTGCCGCTACCCTCTCGTACCGGAGATCACCACTAGAGCCAACCACAACAGCCTCCTGGACGACTGGCAGTTCTCATCTTCGCCTATCATGGGGTCTCCTGAGCCCATACGCCGCGTCCCATCCGCCCCTGAGGCGCATCAGGATGCGATGGCTGTTGATGAGGAGGATGGAAACTTGGTCTTTGATGAGTCAGCCGCATCGGCTCCGGCTTGTGAAACTGAGGATCAGCCCTCCTCTGGAAGCGTGGAGCCGGAAAAGCCCAAGATTGCCTCGATCATCGCCAACAGAAAAATTCTCAACATTCCGTCGACCCCGCGTCGCAGCAAGAGGATTAAATCAGTGCGGGAGACGCCGAATCCCCAAAACGATATCTCAACGGATGCACAGACAACCCCTCACAAATTGTCTCCGGCCAAAGATGCATCTCAAGAATTGCCCACGGACGACACCTCGTTTGCTATCAGCGAAGGGGTGGAGGATAGCATGGTTAGGCTAGTCGTGGAGCTGGACGGCAACTCGAAGCCGGCTACAAACTTCATTGAAGGCACCCTATCGCCTATCAAGGGCCAGAAGCAGCCATCGGAGCCGGCGGTGCCCATACCGGTGGAACCACAACAGGAATCGGACTCGGTTGCGAGCGTCGAGGCTGGGAGGAGGAAATCCAAGAGAGGAAGGGGTCGGCCGAGAAAGTCAAGCTCAAGTTCGGTACTCTCGAATTTGCCCTCGAGCCCTGTGCCTGAGAAAGCTGCCGAGTCACATCCTCCGGCTCTTTCCAGCAGGAGAAAGCGCAAACGGACGTTGTCCAAGACTGCCGCTGATGAAGAAGACGGTTCTATCAACCCGAAGAAGGCCAAACAACTGTCTCCAGAGCTTCAGAGCCAGGAGATAGCCGACAGCCAGGCCGATCTCGACGCCAAAGGTATGTGGAACTTTTACCACCATTGTAAGTCTTCTGGTACTTGGTTCACTAACATTACCTCGTTTGCAGCGACGCCTGAAGACGATGTTCCCGCTCAAGACCTTCCAGCAGACGATGATTGTGCCGAGGAACCTGCTGAGGATTCTGTCCTGACTGAGTTAGACGACATCAGCGGCCTTCTAGAAGAGTCTGGCATGAAAGAAGATGTGCAAATGATCGACCAGACCGAAAACGCGGTGTCTCTTTCGCCCCAGAGCACGGGGACAGACCCCGAGGAGCAGGTCCAGTCGCAGATTGCGATGGAGGAGGCTGAAATGCAACGCGGCCAGTCGCGCGCTTCTGAAGCTATTGCCGAGGCTGTTCCAAGCCCGGCCACGGAGCCAGAGGCCACGCCCATGAACGACCCAAACGAAAAAGAGCCCGAGGAGGAGACTAAGGGAAGCGACGACGATGATAGCGAGCCAACTCACCCGACGCCAGTCGAGGCGGTGGCTGAGAGAATCGCGGAAAAGCCAGCGGAGGCGTCGCAGCCACCAGCGCCCAAGTCGACTTTCCAGACCATCATGGACATGCTAAGGGGAGGACTGGGCGCGTTGAGGACGGCGAACCTACCGCGAAATGAGGTGTACGAAATCGAGGATGTGTGCATGGATATCAAGCGCGAGCTCTACGCAGCCGAGAAGAGGGGGCGGGATGACTAAAGGCTGCCTCTGTATAATTTTATTTTCCCTTTTTCTTCATCCCCTTGTTCCTCTACCTGCCTTATTTTTCTTGCCCCCCGTGTCGGTCAAGTACGAAACTGAGAGGATCAAGGCATGGCGGGCGCTGACGAAGCTATTGGTTTTTGTTTTTATTTTCTAATTGGTTGGGTGGTTCGGGCGTTTGGATGGCGCATACCCGGAAACCGGCATTTAATAGGGCCGGAGTCCACGAGTTCTCTTTGTTAACCTCTTTATTCATCTTGTTCTTGTCCGTGGACAGCTTTCTCTTGTAGCATGCACAAGGGTTCCAGAGTGGCACATTGCCGAAAAAAAAACATTCCCACATTACGGACGGCGGCTTGTTCAAGAATTGTGGATTGCAGGCGGCGTAGCTTGCGTCTGTTTATATATGTGTCACTCACCAATAGAAATGCCAATGTTTTATGTACCTGATACAAATACCACATCAAAAGGTGCAACCTGCCGCGATCGCCCGCTGCCTTGGACGTCGCCACACAGCTAGGAATGCGCCCGACGTCGGGTGGTCTGGATGTGGGCCTAGACCCAGACCCTTCGCAGCAGGCTGATATCCGGGGCGGAATGGGGGGCAGGCTAGGCAGTGGATGTGAAGAGGAGTGTTTCAGGAGGCCGAATGCAGGCATCGCTAGCGGCACGAAGCTGCATGAGGGGCATGGGGCGCAAAAGGTGTGTGTGATGTGCTGGCTGGCAGGGGTGGGAGGGGCTAAACAAACGGACGCAGCGGGGCCAATCGTTGGGGCAGCAGAGGGGCGAGCTGCGCCGTCGCGCCCACGGCGAGAAGGAGCCGTTTTACCCCGCCACGACGTCAATGCCGAGCACGCAGCGTGCTGACAGTGACGGTGGATGACGGTGACGCTCTGGTGGTCGCTGGCAGACGGATTGATTCCCGCTGGATGCGGGCGGCAGCAGTCTGGAGTGATCAAGGCGCCGTCCAATTCCAGCATTCGCAAAGGGGGCCGGCGGGCTGGGTGTGGTTGTGTGGCTGGCTGGCTGCTTGCTGCCGAGGCGAGCACCAATCCGTCCAGTCTCGCGCGCAGAGCGGCCTTTCGGCTGTTGCTTTCCCCATCCCAGCAAGCCCACACCTTCCTATTCACCCGAGCGTCCCATCTCATCACCGCTGGAACGGACTGCGTGCATGCGGCCACCCTGGAGATCCACCACCGCCAACGAACGGCGTGCATACATTGCAGAGCTCGGCTCGACCAGGCCTTGCTTTAGGTGGTCCCTTGCCGGCCTCGTAACCCGCTGAACAAGCTCCGTTATTTCCTGTAGCTTCTCATGCCCGTCGAAAACCCCCGGGACAGTTACGCCGCGAAAAAAAAAACACAAGAAACCAGCAGAAGCGAATAAGAAAAAAAAAGCAAGCAGGTGATTGCAAGAACTCACAACGCCAGCAAAGCCACCGCATTGCGACAAACATGGTCGACCGCCCCAACAAGCCGTCGGCGCTGGCCAGCACCCCCGGCCTCGCTCCTCAGGCCCAGGTCGCCATCACCCACGACAAGCAGCGTGTCGAGGCCGTGCTGCCGACGGGCGAGAGCGTCGAGGTCCTTCTCTACGGTGCCACCGTGCTCAGCTGGAAGAAGGACGGCCAGGAGAAGCTATGGCTCAGCGAGGCCGCCAAGCTTGATGGCTCCAAGGCCGTCCGCGGAGGCATTCCCCTCGTCTTCCCGGTGCGCTGCCCTTTTTTGTCTTGTTCTTTTCTCTGTTTATCCTCCCTGTCTGCCCTGTTTGGCTTGCACGCCACGATATCGCACGAGGCCATGGTTGAGAGCTAACATGCCCTCCTCTGCTGCTCACAGGTCTTCGGCACCGCCCCCGACCACGTCGAGACGTCCAAGCTCCCCCAGCACGGCTTCGCCCGCACCTCGCAGTGGGAGTTCCTGGGCAAGTCGACATCCGAGTCCCAGCGCGCCGGCAGCGCCACGGGCTCGTCATCCGACGCGGCCGCCGCTGCCGACCTCTCTGTCAAGCTCGACTTCGGCCTCTCGAGCGCCAACCTCGACGAGGCAACTCGCGCCCTGTGGCCCCACCCCTTCAACCTGCTCTACAGCGTCACACTCGAGCGCGACTCCCTCACCACCAGCCTCACCGCCACTAACGAGGGGGACAAGCCCATTGAGGTCCAGGTCCTGCTGCACACTTACCTGCGGGTCAATGTGAGTCCGGAACCAAACAAAAGAATGGGGCAGGCTGCAAGGGGCTTTGTGGGAAGCAGCTGCCGCCACTCGAGCGACCTCGCTCGTTGGTTGACTTGCACACTCCCACTAACACGACTCAATTTTCTCAAATAGGACATCAAGAGCGTCTCAATCTCGGGCTTGGACGGCGCCGAGTTCGTCGACAAGCTGAAGGCGGGTGCTGTCACCACCCAGGAGGCTGGCGGCCTGGCCATCGCTGGCGAGACGGACAGGATCTACACTCCGGTGGGGGGTCCCCGGGAGCCCGTGTCCGTGTCGGAGGGCGGCAAGAAGTTGTTTGAGGTGGTGCGCGACAACCTGGACGATGTCGTCGTGTGGAACCCCTGGACGGCAAAGGCCGAGTCCATGGGCGACTTTGAGCCCAAGGACGGCTTCAACCACATGCTCTGCATCGAGGCCGGCGCCGTCAGGGGCTGGCAGACGCTTGAGCCTGGCGATGCGCTCGAGGGCGCCCAGACCATCACGGCCTGGTGACGGGGTGATTGCGGGAGCGGGGGTGGGAGTGTAGCTGTTCCGAGGCTATGAGCGTAGGATATTGGGCTTCTTTTCAGAAGGACTGGCTGGATTAGATGGGACTCGAGGGGACCTCCTTAGTCCTGTTTCAAGATCTAGGGTGATTGCTCAACTCGCCTTGCCTAGGATCTCAAGACGACCTCGAAGTCATGTTACCTAGGTGCCTACTACTTGGATGCAAAAAAATGCATATCACGCAAGCAAATCTAGAATTTACTTGGAATTTGTTGCAGTGCAGCAAGTGCGACTTTAAAGCTTCAGGCTGAGATTGAGACGTGGATGCGTTTCGATGTCGTTGATGCGGCCTCTGAGGGCAAGTATAATCGGATGGGTCATGTGTAGTCCCGAGTATCATGGAAGCTAAAGGTGCTTGGTTGTTTTCAATATATTCGGCCCGTTCACTGCCAAGATGAGCGCCTGTTTTTCGTGTGTGTGTGTGTGTGAGAGAGAGAGAGGGAGGGGGGGAGATTCGGAAATGTCAACAATATGAGAGAAAACATGAAGGAAAACAGAAAGCCCATGTTATCGCCTCAATGCAACCGTGATGTTTTGCTTCTGGATTCTGAGCGGTAGAGATCGTATGCAGGACACGAGTCCCTGGCTGGTTCAACGCGCAAATCAAGAAAAGAAATGAAGAAAAGAAATCACACTCGACCAAAATCCTCATGCAGCAGCGGGAGGCGGCGGTGGCGGGATCCTCCCCTGGCGCTGACGGTAGTGGTCCGCGACCAGGAAGGCCAGCTCGAGGGCTTGCTTCTCGTTGAGGCGCGGGTCGCAGAAGCTGGTGTAGTTTGTGGGCAGGTCCGAGGGCTCGAGCTCTGCGGCGCCGCCGAGGCACTCGGTGACGGCGTCGCCCGTCAGCTCGAGGTGGACGCCGCCGAGGCGGGAGCCCTGCTCGGCGTGGACGCGCAGGCAGGCCGAGAGCTCGTCGAATATGTCCCTGAACTCGCGCGTCTTGAACTCGCCGACGGCGCGGGTGTTGCCGTGCATGGGGTCGCACTGCCACACGACGAGGCCGCGGTACTCGCTGTCCTCGACGGCGCGTATGTGGGCGGGCAGCAGCTCAGCGACGCGCGAAGCGCCGTAGCGCGTGATGAGGGTCAGCTTGCCGGGCTCGCGGGCCGGGTTGAGGATGCGCAGGAGGGCGAGCAGGTCCGAGGCGGGCGTGGTGGGGCCGACCTTGACGCCGATGGGGTTGGCGACGCCGCGGAAGAACTCGACGTGCGCGTGGTCAAGCTGCCGGGTGCGGTCGCCGATCCAGAGGAAGTGGGCCGAGGTGTCGTAGTACTCTTTCCTGCCGGTGCCGGCGGTGGCCCCTGGAGCAGAGGCAGCACCGGCACCACCAGCAGCTGGCGCAACCGGGTTCTCGAGCAGGCGGGTCAGGGCCTGCTCGTACTCGAGCAGCAGGCCCTCGTGACTGGTGAAGAGCTCGACGGTGCCGAGCTTGTCGCTCTTGTCGGCGCCGATGGTGTGCATGAAGCGCAGCATCTCGGTCAGGAAGCGCACGGCCTCCTGGTACTTTGCGCGCAGGGCGTCGTCGCGCACGTGGCCCAGCCCCCAGTCGAGCGGGCGGTGCAGGTCGGCGAGCCCCGATGCCAGGGCGGCGCGGACGTAGTTGAGCGTGGCGGCCGAGTGGTGGTAGGCGCGCACCAGGCGGGCCGGGTCCAGCTGGCGCTCGTCGAGGGCGAAGCCGTTGAGTATGTCGCCGCGGAAGCTGGGCACCTCGACCGTCTGGGGCGCCGAGCCCGCGTCCGGGCCGGCGACGGTGACCTTCTCGGTCGGGCTGGAGCGCGGCTTGGCGTACTGGCCGGCCATGCGGCCGATGCGCACGACCTTCTTGTCGGCGCCCCAGATGAGGACCAGGCTCATCTGCAGCAGGAGCTTCACCTTTGACTCGATGGCGCCCTGCTCGCAGTAGTCGAAGAGCTCGGCGCAGTCGCCGCCCTGCAGCAGGAAGGCCTCGCCGCGCGCCACCTCGGCCAGCAGTGCCTTGAGCCGCTCGATCTCGCGCGGGTGCACAATGGGCGGGAGCCGCTCCAGCTCCCGCGTCGCGCGCCCCAGCGCCGACGGGTCGGGGTACTCGGGGCACTGCTTGGCGGGCTTGCTCCTCCACGACGCCGGGGTCCAGGGCTCCGCCGGCTGAGACATGATGGGCGCGCGAGAGGTGGGGGTTGGTGGATGTTGGTCTATTCGGGGTCCGGGCCTGGATCTTGGGGCCAACTAACTAACACGGGGGAGGGAGCAAGGCAAGGCGTGGAGCAAAGGCCAGACGGGTCTGTGGCAAGATGCATATATATGCGAAGGCCTGTCAAGTTGTAGGGCCAGAAAATGTCACTGGCCTCTGTGGCTAGCGACGATGGACTCCCTGCTCTGCTCGCCTACGCTGCAGAAAGCCCCGTGTCACGCCCATTTATAAAAGATTCCGAAGGGATCAAATTTCGGTCTCGCCAACAAGTTGACTCACGGACGCCTATTGAAAGCCTCCCTTGCAGCACTCGGCGGGTTTTAGCGGCCTTGATGGTTCCGCCCCCTCGTCACGGCCGAAAAAAAATACAGCGATTTACCCCGCTGTAGGACCCCTGTCGTCAGCTGGGCCTTGGGCCAATTGCGTTGCCAAATTGGGTTGCCTGCCGAACAGGATGTTCCCCGACAGCTGCCCCAAGCAAAAAGATTGTCCGTCAATTGGTGACATATGCTTGGACGGTGACCCCACCAAGCACCAAGCAAAGCCGTCCATCGCGGAGCATCCATCACCACCGGTAAGCCCCGAAAACAAACACAGCAGAAAACCCGTGCTCGGCCAGACACCGCACCGAAAGCAGCAGCAGCAGCAGCAGCAAACAAAATGTCCGCCGACAAGAAGCCGACCGCGGCCGACGCCGACGACGAGGTGCAGGAGGAGACGGTGGCCAAGTCGGCCGAGGACCGCAAGGCAGCGGCGGCCATGGCATCCCTGGACGCGACGGGCGGCGAGGACGACGCCTCGGCGGCTGCCGTCGACCGCGACGCCGTCAACAAGGCCATGGGCCGCCTCGCCGGCGCCACCGAGGAGAAGAAGGAGGTCAAGAAGGTCAAGGTCGACGCTGCCGACGTGGCCCTTCTGGTGAGTGCCGGCTCTAGACCGGCGGCTTGCCTGCACGAGCGCCATCAGAGCACAGTAGTGATCTGACCATGTTTGTGCCGGGAACAGGTCGAGGAGCTGGAGCTGCCAAAGCCAAAGGCCACGGAGCTCCTGAAGCAGCACGACGGCGATGCAGTCAAGGCGATGCGGGCACATATCGCTGTCTCTCTGGCATAGAAGGACGGAGACTATCATGTGCGACGAAAGATAGAGAGTCTGCCCACAGATGGACCGACTACTAGCCGGCGCGCTACGTCTGGACCGGGCTCTTGAAATCACCAAGCGAGCCGCCGGCGCAGGTCATTGGGAAGTGCTGCCGGACAGAGTGGGAGAACGTTTCCGCAGCTGAGCTGGGACATAATATCCAAGAAATTTCCACGGGTCCGGGAGAGCACAGGAGGCCCAGACACATCAGGCTGGCGGATTCGGGACGAAGGACACGACATCGTCATCAAACATATATACCAACATCGAGATAGCGATCAACCTCACAAAAGGGAATGGATCGAGTTCATCACCTTGTGATGCATTGCACGTGGCAGCCAAGCCTGAATCCGGGACTCGACTCCGTGGTGTGCCGGGTCGCGGAAGCGCGCAGCACGGATTCGGCAGTAGAGTGCTGTATGTGCTGGGGGAGAAGGCGGCGCAGCAGGGCCTCGGGCGAAGCCCAGAAAGGGAAAAGAAGCAGAACCCAGGCAGGCAGCCTCAAAAGGACGGAACACCCAGCCAAGCACGCTGCCTGTGTGGGATTCCATGGCTGCGGTTCTCAGAAGGCGTGCATCGATGATGGGATGGGTGCAGTTGCAGGCTTCCCAGCGAGGCTTGGATGGATGGGCGGGCGGGAAGGATGCACCATGTGTGGTGCTTACTGTGCGTGGGCTGGTGGTTGGGATGACACACGGACACACGGTATCGCGCTGCGGGCGCTGGATGGACCCTGCTGACTCGGCCGGCAACGCTGGAAAGCCTGCTGCAGAAGCTTCTTGCTGTCGAGTGGGCGTTGGCCTGCTGGGGTCTCGCGTCCACGGGAGCGAAGGTTCCTGCCAGGGACTAAAAATACAAACAAAGCGACGGGTGCTTCCATGCAAGGGAGCCAGCGCTCACATCGCGGACGCCAGCCAGCCAGCCATGCATCGCGTGTGGCTGTCGAGACTTGCTTGGGCCTTGGGGGGACATGCTTGGCTCCACTCCAGCGTGCCTGCCTCCTCATGGCCTGGCAGGTGGGTGGGCGAGCAGGCTTCTCCGCCAGCTCCAGCCAGCCTACACCGAGACTCGCTCCCCCGACCCGTTTCACCAACAGCCGCATTGCAGATTGCAGTGCAGCGTGCGACGGGGCTGCTTTTTTGATCCCTGCGCCCGGTGCATCGTCGACCAGGGCTTCCCACACGCGCCGCCCACCGCCTGCGACCTGTGGAACGATCGAAGCCGTCGCTGGCGAGCCCCAGCTGTATTACTGTGTTGTGCACATGCACCGCACCACCGCACCACCACACGACCCAGTCCGTCTGTTCCCTGGCTGCCATCCAACACCTACCTTACCCGCCTTACCTGCCTTACCTGGGATGGACCTGATGCCTCGGCGACATGGCGGTTCCCCTCCCCCGATGGCTCTTTCGCCTCTGGTGCGGACGAGCGAGGTAACCCGCTCGCATGCCGCGACAAGCGTCCTGGCCCAGATCCTCTCCCCCCTCGATCAGCGCGCATCTTTACCCGATGCGGATCGCCCGCCTGTGATACCACGTCGGAGACACAGGCGCACGCATGGAGAGCTGCGCTTGCACCACCTCTGCATCTCACCTACATGCATACATTGATTTGCCTCCACACCCACTGAGTGTCCGCCTGGCCAGCGCTGCCCGGCACCTGGCTTGCCTAAGCAGCCAGCCTAGCGGCTATATCCACAGGGCCCCTTCTTCCCGCGGCCCTGCATGCCTCTGCTGCAGGGTATGTATGCATCGATCAGAGGGATGTCGGCGAGAGAGGCCCCGGATCCGTCGTGCTCCATCCCGCCGTCCCCGCCGTTGAGGCTGACGGCTTACTTTGCTTCCTCTCTCCACGCCTCCGTCCTTAAACAAGATGCGTCGCCGCCATGCGCTCCTTGCTTCCTGTTGGCCTTTTTTTGTCCCCCAACTCCGTCTTTTTGTCTGATGTATCCGAGACTCCGTCGCACGGCAGGGTGTCTCCTCATCTCCAGCTTCGCTTTCAGCTTTGCGCCAGCCACGTCTGAGTCTTTTGGGGTCCCTCCCCCTCTCCCCTCTCCAACTTAGGCCCGGTAACCTACACACTCAGACACGAGACGCACGCATGCACTTCGCATACGCCCTGCGTTTACTTCCATTCTAAGAATACGAACTTGCTTTTTTCCAACTCTTTTTTTGGCCTTCGCAAACTCGACTCGCATATGCATGACCTTCCTACCACGCACGGCTCGATATCGTGAGGGAAGGGTCGTTCTGTGATGTGGCCGCACCCCTTCAGACGTAAGACATGAGCTCTCCCAATCCAGAGTTCCCGGGGGAGGACTTCTTCCATCCGGGCTTCACACCCGCCGGCTTCTCCCCCAAGTTGGAGCCCCCAGGGAAGGAAACGCCAGGGAAACACCAACCCCAGCAGCAGCAGCCAAGATCACAGAATGTGATTCCCAGGAGACCTGTTCCATCGCCGAGGAACTCTACAACAGTTTCTCCGGCCGAGAAGGCAACAGCACCGGCGTTGGGTTTGGGACTGGACCGCGAGACCGAAATATGGCCCAGAGAGGGGACACCACAAAGGCCAGAGACAGTGACCACAGCTGGGACTGGCGGAGAAGTCAATCCCGAACCCTCAAAAGCACCGGCTTTATATGGGTCCAGAAACACGCTATCAGCAGGGAGGTCTGCAAAGTCCGCCGACGAGATCTCGGCACCCAGCTCGGTTTATGGGGAGTCGGGCCTGCCCTCTGCGAGCCCGTCACATCCGTCCCCGCCACCGCCCTGGCCGGCATCACCGCACGTGCAGCGGGACTACGCCTTCTCGCAGCTCCATGGGGGCGCCCAGCTCCTGCATGCCCACCCTGTCTCTCCCATCAGCGACTCGGAGCACTTTTCCTCGAGAGATGCTAGCAGGTCGAATTCGCTGGCGTATAGAGTCTCTCAGCGGACGCTGCCGCGGTCGATCGAATCAAGCGTTGGCCGAAGGGACGCTCCCCTGCCACCGCTTCCCCGGAATTCACAAGCTTCCCAGGGCTCTTCAGGAAAGCCGGAGCTCGTGAGCGATGCTGTCCGTTCCCCGCTTGCCTCGCAGGGCTATGTTGGAGGAGCCGCACATGCACCAGAATCACCTGCACAGGTGGCAGGGGCGTCAAGCCCGCAACAGCAGCCGGTCGTACAAGACTCGCCCGACGGACGTGGAGTCTCCCTGAAGAATGACTGGCCCTTGGGACACCACACGGCCGTTGGGGCCTTGTCATCACAGGATGCAGCAAACACGCAAAACAAGAAGCTGCAGCTGCCTTTTCAGCTGGAAAGTGTATCGCCAGTCCATGTGACGCCTTCGCAGGAGTTCTACACCCCGCAGGCCTCTGTACAGCCAGCACGCTTCTCGACGCACCAGCAACCAACACCGCAGCGGAACTCTCAACAGGCCTTCTCGCAGTATATGCCATCTCCTCAGCAGCGGCCAAGACTCTCGCATCAGAACCTCTCGCAGCAGGCCGCCTTTTCCCCTGACCGGGCTTCAGTCCAGGGGGGACAATCCCCAATGCACAGGCGGGCATATTCTCAGCCGGCCCTGCACCCGTTACAGCAGCACCCGCCACTAGCCCACTGCCGCACACCAACTGTGGGCGGGAGCGGTGAGACGCCCTTTATGCAGCAGTACGAGGACGGCAGCGTGTTCGGGCCTACGATGGACACGTCGGGGCTCAAGGAGGAGGAGGCGGAGCTGGGCCGGGGCAGGGGCCTCACCGGTGGCGGCGCGTCGGCAGCGGGGCCGCGGCGGCTGTCGGAGCAGACCCGGCGGTCAGGGGCAGCGTCAGCCCACAGCGTGTGGGGAGGCTTCCGGGCAAGTTGGCTGCCCGAGGTGCTCTGGTGCCTCGTGGCTGTGGCGTGCCTGGGCATCATTGGGGTGCTGCTGAGCCGGTACGACGGGCAAGCGCTTGCGACGTGGCCGCTGCCCATCACGCTCAACGCGCTGATTGCCTTTCTGGTGTCTGTCTGCCACGCCGCCCTCATCTTCCCCGTCCTTGAGGGGCTGGGCCAGCTCAAGTGGAACTGGTTCGCGCGCCATGACCGGTCGCTGGCCGACTTTCAGGCCTTCGAGGACGCGCGCAGGGGGCCGGTCGGTGTTTTGCGGCTGGCGTTTGTCACCAAGGGACGGTAAGTCCTGGTTACCCGCCATTCCCCCCAAGGCTGTCCTGGATTTTCCCTGTTTTTGACGGTTTTCTGCGTTATACAGATGCCTCAGCCTCCTGGCTGCCATTATCATGCTTACCAGTGTAGTAACGTCGCCACTAACTCAAATGATGATCGGTAAGCCGATAATCTCTTCTGCCCTCGGTCGACACAGATTGCCCACCGAGAACACTGCCTAACTAACAAACGCAGAATATCCCACTCGCCTGGGTGGCGGAAACAGCCAGGCCAGCCTTTTTGCACGCCAAAGCTACTCTTTCGCAGATATTGCAGGTGCGCCTAATCCTGTTGGTATGTGAAAATCTTTTCTGTGTGAACATGTGCACTCTTGGGTTGCTAACAGGGGCGATTGCCGGGAAGCAGGCCTCGACACACGGCAGAAGCAAAGCATCCAGCTCGGCATCTACAACCCCGCTGATACCGAGATGGCACCGCTTCCGCCCAACTGTGGCTCCAAGGAATGCCAGTCTGAAACATTCAACTCACTTTCTGTCTGCTCGCGCACCAACGATATCACAAGCCATCTCCGCGTCTCGGACCCTATCAGGGTCAGCAGACTGCCCATCTACCTCAACCTACCAAGGACAACGTTCGTGCGCAACGCAAGCCTCCCAAATGGCGTGTACTTGGTGGGGTCGGTAAGTCTACTCAGGGTATATGCGCATTGGAAGAAGGCTCGGAAGCTGATCTTGCTACCATCTAGGTCGACACTTACAACTTCAACATGTCAGCCGCGGCTTCGTCCCAAGAAGGTAGCACCTCGCTACCCGGAGCTAGCTCATTGTCGTTTGCGGACCAGCCGGATCTCATGGGTGCGGCGATATCCAACTTCTTCATCATCTACACCAACAGCACGGGGCAGTCGTCGCCAAAGGTTACTCCAAATAGCAACGGCGCCGAGAACGACGGTTTCGATGACCGGGAGTCCCAAGCTCCCGTATCGTTCCGGGCTGTCGAGGTTCTCCTCCACTTCTGCGTAGGGACTTATGAGGTACAGATGGATAAGAGCGGCAGCAGCAGACTCCTTCGGACGGTACGGACATCGACGTCGACCGAGATAATTCCACAAGAGCAGCAGCAGCAGCAGCAGCCTAAATCAATGCTCATGCTCGCCGCTCGCCCCGGTGTCGCGGCGGCGGCGAGCAACTACAGCATCGACCCGGAGGCCGTGCGCCTGCTGTCCGACTATATGGCCTCGGCCTTTTCGGGCACCTACTCGGCCAGCATGGGGACGAGGGCCGTGGGCTATTCGGGCACGGGCGACGCATTCGGGTCCGCCATTTTTGGTGTTGGTGCCTCCTCGGCTCTTCAGCAGGCTGTCATGGACGGCTCAGCCGAGGAAAAACAATCAACCGCCGACGACAAGATGCGCAGGGCCGTGGGGAACGTGACGCAGAACGTCGCCACGAGCCTGACTAACACGTACGTGGATGAAACTCGGCAAAGCCACCACCCCTTCCCCTTATTCCCTCCTGCCATTTTGATGAGCCAGGCATGACTGACCCGCTAATGTGTGTTGTATATATAGTATACGGTCGCTCGGCGCAACGGAACCGAGCCGGGTGCTCGGTGCGGCCGAGACGTTCGTGTCGGTGCGCTGGGGATGGCTGGCGGTTCTGGCGGCCCAGGTCCTGCTCTCGGCCGCGTTTCTGGCCGGCGTCGCGGTGCAGACGTCGTGGCAGCTCGGAGTGCCCGTCATCAAGGCTTCGGGCGGTCTGGCGACCCTGCTTGCCGTGTCGTCCGACGACCGACGAATCCTCGAGCGCGAGGGGATCGGCCGCCTCGACGAGGGTCGCATCATGGCGCCCCGCCTCGATGCCGACGGCATCCGCGGCCGCTTCTCGGCCGACGCGGACGCGGACCGCGGATGGTCCATGGACTTGGGCGTCAGGATCCACGAGGTCCGGCCTGGGGCGTGAGGAAGGAGGGGTAGGGTGTGTGTGTGTGTGTGTGTGTGTGTGTGTTTTTGTTCTAACCTCTCGATTTTCCTGTCTTTTGCTCTTCATGTGTTGTATTTTCGGCTTGTTTTATTTTTACGTTTTGTTGGGCTTTCCGCCAGGTACCCAAACGAGAGTGGGTATTATTGCTTTCTCCTGGCATACAGACGACAGCGGGAGAGCGGGTAGCAACAACAACGACATGTGTTAGGAGTTCAGGTCCCCCACCATGGTCGGGCCGCGCGGGCGGGAAGGCAAGGGAGCACAATGGCATTGTTTGAAAAGTCACTCTACGGGTATGCATCATACAGGAGCGGGCGTTTTCTGTGGTACCATTAAGGCAGTTGACTTGCAACCTCTCCCGTCCCGGATGAGGGTAAGACATCAACATATTCGGCTGCATCTTTATATAATTTGCATCCTTTTGTGGACATTTTGATCGCCTTTCTTTCTCCTCCCCATGCAGGAAACTTGCATATAGCACGGAAACCCCGGATTTACTTTCGGTTGAGAGCAAGGAGAGAGAGAGCAGGGGATGGGGTAACAGCGACGGATCCCTTGCAGTGACTGAAAGCCTCGAGGCCCTCTTCTCCTCCCTTTTCATGACCGTCACAGATGCAGTTATCCGTCGACTAGACTAGGCCCAGGACAACAAAGGGTCGACAAGTGCAGCTTCCGTAGAGGGAGCCGGCCCCGTTTGTCCACGCCCACCGGCAGGAAAACAAGGGCCGCTGTGCACGCACCGAACTCGAACTGGCTGGCTGGCTTTCGGGATCCCCACGTTTGTACATGATACACATCCCTTTTTGGTTCCCGGCAGTTTATTTATTCACTTTCTTACCTGTCACCTCTGGTTATTATTGAACCCTTAATGTTTCGTAGGGGAGGGGCGTGCCACGGTGGACGGCAGGAACCAAAAGAAAAAAAAGGGGGGGATGGGGGTGTGTAGTCGGATAGAACGGGGTGATATCCAACGCGAGCGGGCATCGTCCCTTGGCCTTGCTTTTTCTTCTTCTCCCTCCTCCCTCCCTCCCTCCCTCGCGGCCACGCGCAGCATGCATGGGCCAGCCGTTTTGCGTTTAATTTGCCCTCTCCCGTGTCTTGACAGCTGTCTGCAAGGCTGCAATGTCACTCTCTCGACCAAGCATTCCCGAAGGAGGGGAGGGGAGGGGGGAGTGCCTGGCAATGCCGGCACGCCGAGCAGAGAGCGTTGTCAAGATCTCGCCCCCTATGCATGTTGACCCGACGCACTCAAACGATAGGACAGTAGCTCAGAAAGAAGGAGAAGAAAGTGAAGAAATGCCTCACGCACGCTAGGTAGCCTCGGCCCGCCAAGTCAAGACGAGGCGGTCGCCATGGAGATTGGGCAGCTTTGGTCCCCCACCCTTTTTTTTCTCTATTCCCTTTGCTTGACTGGAAGTAATCGGCTTGAGATGGATGGGCGGTGGTGTATGTGGTCGAAAAGCGAGGCAAGATATGGCATGTCCCGGTGGCAAAGCAACCAACCACAGAACAGATGGCAAAGTATTACAAACAGAATGCATCGACTCGAAGCAAGGCCGTCGGGCAGGGGCGCATAGCTTGACCTGGCGCTGCCCCGAGGCGCGTCGTGGTGTTGGCTGGACTTGGCTGCCTCACCACCACCCACTCCGTCAGTGATCAACCGTTGTGGGGATGGTGGTGCTCGAAGTGGTGCAACTAATAGTGGTCGTTGTGCATGCTGACAATGAGACTGATAACTGATACTGGGCCTAACCCCCAGAACCACAGCCTCCACAGCCTCCACCACCACCACCACCACTTACAACCACTGCTAAGTGCCTAACGAGTGGTGGGTGGTGGTCTTCGATCCGAAAGAAGAAGTCAAGGAACGACCCGTCCGTGGCAGCCAGGTTTTGTGTGAGTGGAGGAACGAGATGAGCAGAGCCGAGTCGCCATNCCCCTTTCCCCCCAGTCCGCCTTGCCTTGATCCTCGACCTCGTCTGGTGCATCGTGTCGTGTCGCCGGGTTTACAAGACATGAAAGTTATGTGCCATATGTACTTTTTTTCCCAAGACGAAATGGACAAGATGAGTCTCTCTCTCTCTCTCTCTCTCTCTCTCTCTCTGTGTCTCTCTCTACCTAGGCAAAGGGTAGCACTAGAGTCGTGATCCAGGTGGGCCATTCCGGGCGTCCCGGGATAGGAACATACCGTCGCCCGCGTCGCGTGTATGAGGCGCGGTAGGGAGAGTGACGAGCGTTGGATCGACCCAGCAATCTTCTCATTGCGTTTCGGCGAATTACTTGCCCTTTTCCAAATGGGGCTGGGGGTCTGAGAGCCGGGGTTTAGTTGCGTGACACTCGGTAGCTTGTGTTATGCGCGGGCTCCAGACAAACAAAAAAAACCCCGAACAGCAAAGCAGAGTAGCAATCACGCCCGTCCCAGGCGCCAATTTCGCGGGTTAGATGCACCTGAACATGGGGGATGGGGGTCCGTGGGCTTTGGGCAAGGGAGATGATGGTGGTTGTGGCGGATGGGACCTTGGGAGACGGTCTGGCCCCCTTCCCAACAGTCAAACACGACGAGAAAACAGTGCCAGCGCCCGCACCCGCGCCCGCGCCCGCGTTAGTGACAGTGCCGTGTGCTCGCTCCCGTGTGATTCTGCATGTGTGCTCTGCAGGGCGTGTGTGGAGGAGGCCGGCGACGGGCCCCAGCAGAGCCAGCACAGCGACCATCCACCAACAGAGGACCGCCCCTTCTTCGGCGGCGGCGCGGGTGACATCGGAACTAGGGGAGCAGGGGGCCAGGCAGGGGTGTTCCGCCGCGCCGCGGCCTTGTTCCGGCCTTTGCTGCCCTCCATCCATACCTCTTTGTGGGGCGCCGAGTCGATGAGTGGCCCCTCACTTGGCCTGCAGAGACGGTGCCTCGCACTGTCGCGAGAAACAATTGATATATGACAGGGCAGGGCGATCACGATAATAAGAGACAAAACAAAGCCTGGGACTAGCCAAACCAACTTTCGACCCCTGGGCAGGCTGCTAGCCTGGCCCTCGTCGGGTTTTATGAAAAAAAAGCACGTCTGTGCAACTGGGGAAGCTTACATCCAGCAAGCATCCAACCCAGCCGCGACTACACGTGAAGTGAGTATCGGCCTTATAGGAAGTACCGGAAACCCGCGTCGCTCTCGATACAATGCCAGAACATGGGATGTAACGTCGTAAAATAGGCAGAATGCGGCCTCTCATCCGTCTTTTAGTTCGACTGGTGCTGCGCAATCTGACGTACAAAACGGCCCGGCCCTTCTTTTAGGGCGCGTATCACGTATTCCCGAGGTCGCTTGTCCGAGACGGCTGATCTAGATGGGACATCCTCACTTATTCTCTTGGCAAGCACACTCGCTATAGGGTCGGGAAAGAGATGGGAGAGCAAGGGAAAGGAAGAGAGAGGGGAGAAAGAGATAAAGGGAACAGGGGGAAAAAAGAAGGAGGATAAGCGGACTAGCAGTAACAGGATGATTTAGATCGAGCCTCCATCGGGTAGCACTGGCCACACGACAGAGGCTTTCGGCAAATTTCCCCAATGTGAACAACAGTCAGATGTTCAAAGCACCTGTTCCGAGATGCAAATCTGCTTGCCGTGTGAAAAGAGAAAAAGGATAAATAAAAAGCAGGTACCCGGCAGGCCTGGCTCCCTCGTCTAGTATCAGGACGCGGTGCACAGAGCGGGAAGGTGGAGAGGATGCTGGTCAGGCGCCTCAGCTGCTGGCGCGAGTTTTCCATCTTGGTCTTGCCGCGCAGGGGAAGACCATGGCACAAAAGTGCATATTCGGGTCTGCCAGCTCCCGTCAGGCCACAGGAAGGACCCAGCGGGCCAGCTCTAAAATGAATCCAGAAAGTCAGCTTCTGACGCGAGTCGCACGAGGGTTCCGGCCCACGTTGACACGAGTCTCGTGCGCCCGCCCGCAGCAGGCCGCCTGCTCGCCTGGATGATCCACCACATCGACAGTCCCCACTCCCAATGCAAGATGTGCAGTCTGCAGTGCATCCTCGGTGGCCATGGCCGGGCTAATTAGGGGACTGGCGGTTCGAAAGAAGCACGAGCTAAGCTACAGGCAGGACGAGCTGTGCCGAAGAAGCGGCGGCCGGGTCTCGAACATGCGTTGCGTGTCTTGACGCCTTCTCTCGTCCTTTTTTTGTTCGTTTCTTGCCTCTTTTTGTGCTCCGCTTCTTGTCTCTCACCGTCTTGTCGCTGGCTCGCCGCCACACATGTGCGCTATATGTCTGCCGACGACAGCAAGCAGGGCCATCGCAGCGAATGGTTTCCGCCACCTCGTGACAAAGATGTGAGTGGCCCAGGCTGTCTGATTTGCAGCTTTGCAAGTGCCGTGTAGAAGAGTGTCTGGGATCTCTGCTTGACGATGCTGCCAAGAAATTTTGCTGGCCCGGCTTTCTTGACCACTGGCCGTCGACCTTGGCCCGGGGGGCCCCAGAGGGGCTTGAGGACGGCAATAGAAACCACTCACCACTGGGGCTGACCGGGGACTCTCTTTGGCTGGGCGCATGCAGGCCGGGCCAGGGAGTTCCACGTCGCCGCGACTTTGCGCGTCTAGCATGTGCATGCCTTGCCAAAAAGCCCACCCCGTCTCGAGTACGCACGAGGGGGGGAGGGCAGGCGAAGGCTGTGTGGAGCGAGGCACATGCAAAGCCCGATACACGGTTGGCAGATTTGAATCGATGCGGGCCGTCTTATCCCTAGCAAAACCGAGGGCTTGCACAATCCAGCTACTGTGCTGTAATCTGTGCACGTAAGTAGCTAAGCGGACGATAGGTAGACCAACCTGCTGGCCAGCCAAGGCGGATGATCTTTCACGCGAGCTCTCGCGGGTTAACAAATCGGGATAGCCCGGCAGGCGGGGGGTGGGGGGACCGGCTGCTTGCACCGAAAACGGAATGGGCTGACTTGTTTTTTTTTCTTTTTTGTTTTTGTTTTGCTTTTCTCCTTTCGCATTGCCGTCTTCGCTTCTGGTCTGACTTTTTTTCTCTCTCCCCCTCCGCCCTCCCTATTCCTCCGACCCCTGGCTGGCGCCGCTGGGTTGCCCCATTAATTCTTGGGCTTGCTTTTGTTTTAGGGCAGGTAGGAGCAGGGACGGAGAAAGGCGAAGGGAAAGGAAGTACGGAGAAGACGTGGGAGGGGGAGCAAAGTACTCCGGTATCATGGACGGCAAGGGCAGGCCACGCCGCTGTGGACCGACAGGCGGACCAGCGTGTCGTGTCGAATGGGCATGCGGCGCTTCTGGGTGACAGCAACGTGGGAGGGGCAGGCGAGCGGCGGGACCCATCAATCGGGCCCCCCTGAAAGTGCGAGGAAGGCAGAGAGAGGGGGGGTGTGTGCGCTGTGCGCTGGACGGGCAGAGTCAATCAGCCGGCAGACGACGGGGCCATGGGGCAGCCCGTTCGGTCTCCATCGCTTGGTGCATCAAAAGCACAGCAGGAGTGTTGAGCCAGTGGTGGTGGGGCGAGGCCGAGTCCGCACGTCGCTCGGGGCTGGCTGGCCGACAGGGTTTTCTCGCACCAAGTCGTTCGCGCGGTGCTGCTGCAACGGGGGTCATTCTGGCTCGGGCGGCAATCTGTCACAGCATGGCGCGGCGTCCGTCGCCCTCCCCACGCTGCGGGCATCCGCAGGTCGCAGGTGGGCCGAGAGGCCGCGTTAGAGGGGGCCAGCCATGACAGTTGGCGGGGAGGCAGGTTGACCGAGGAGGTGGGCAGGAAGAGGCAAAGAACAAGAAGAAGAAAAAAAAAGGCGCGAGGAAATCTTTTTCGTTGAGGACGGAAGGCCCCAGTCTCAAGAATGGAGACGGCAAGAAGCGTACGGTGCCAGCTCGGCTGGCTGGGGCTAGAAGGCTAGGAAAACTTTAATTCGTTCGACGGCAGACGTGGCCGAGTTGTCACCGATCTAGGAAGCCGCGAACATGACGGGCATGGATGCTGCACACCTACCACCTACCGAAAGCGACGCGGCCACCGTGGTTGCCCGGATTCGGCGTCGCCTTAGTCAAGGCCAGGGTCAGCAAGCGGGAAGGTCGTAGCAGCGATCGAGTTCATCTCCATTAGGTAACGCGCGGGTCCCTGCAAGGCCAGGGAACGTCGATTCACCATTCTCGGTAATTATCCCTTTTTGTCGTGCTTTCTTTTGGATAGTTTTGTGCTTGTTGTTTTAGTGATCTTCTTGCCTTCCCCTTGTGCCACCCCGTCTTGAGTGTTTCATTCTTTCTCTCCCTTGCATAGGGACTCACCTCCTTAACCATTTTTACTCTCTTTTTATTTTTGCTTTTATTATTAAATCTTTTTCTTATTTATTTTCTTTCTTCGAGGTGGGGGATTTGAGCGGTGCCCTTCGAGCAGTGCGTAAACACTGCGATTGAGTGAGCAGAGAGAATGAAAGCACGAAAATGTAGCAAACTCGGGCGGCCACAGTCCAGCCCAGGAATATTCTTCTTCAGGAAAAGAAAAAATAAAGAGAGAGAAAAAAAAGGCTGTGGGGGTCCACGGCAGCGCGCGCCGTGATGTCGCGTGCAGTCCACGGAGGTTTTTGTCAAGGGAGNCCCCCCGACCAGGCTACCCCCGGCTGAAGTTCCGGGAACCCTGGCCTGGTCCGCTGGCTGAGCTCGACTCGACAGAGGCAGGCGACTCGGAGGGGCCCGGTCTTGTTGACAACGAACGATGATGGTTCCTAGTCACCCAGGGAGGTTGGCTGCAGCGGGGGGTAGGAGGATCTTTTTCTTTTCTTTTTGACTCCCGCGCACGTCGTCTTTGATTCACGGGTGCTGTTGCTCGACGGCAGCGCCGCGGCGGAGAATTTCGCTGGGGAGCATGGGTTGATCGCGTCCATTGTCCCATGACCTCGTGAGCCTATCGGGTTCTGCATTTCGGTGAGGCTGGCGGCAGCCAGTTCAAGGGCAAAAGCAACGGCAACAGAAAAAAAAACCAGCAACATGCATGCGCCCTCAGGGAACAGCAATTGGGCCATCTCACTGGGTCGGGCCAGGGGGGGCTACTGACCTCATCCCGGGCAGGCAAGCAGGTCACGGGCAGGCATCTCGGTCCAGGCGCCGAGCCAGCATGGATGCCTACTTACATACCTTGCTAGCGCAGCGAGAGCGCGTGTTCCCTCGGGCACGGATGGGGGGTTCTCTGGGCGCAGTTGCGTGGGTGCCTGCTCCGGAGATGATGCTGTGGTGAGCCCGGGATGCGGTGCGAGATGAAGAGCGCCGCTCGCCTGGGACGCGCTGTAGGCTCGCAGCTCGCAGCGTGCCATCCAGCTTGCGTAGTGCTCCCTGTAGAAGGTTTGGGCGAGCCTCCAGCAAGGCACATGGCGCCCTGTTCTGGCTGCCTGCCGTCACCGAGGACGGTGTGACGGCAGAGGGGGACTGAGGGCGCCAGGGGTTCCTGCAGGAGGGCGTGGAGGGTTTGTCGGAAAGTGATGTGCTAGCAGGTGAGTCCGAGTGCCCTAGCCTAGGGCTTACTTGGCGGTTATTCTCTTATTTTCCTCCATCGTTCCTCTTTTTGTTGCTTTTTCCTTTTCTCGCTGCTCTGTTTCTCCTTCCCCCCTCCTCTGGTCTTGGCGCCATCCTTTTTTATGCACACCGGTGGGTGCAGGAAACAAAGTCGCGCCAATAGCCAGGCAGCATCTGGCCCTGGCACTTGCGCCATAACCCCATAGTGGATGCCCCGGGGGGTGGGGGAGAGGGTTGTGCAACCGCTGTGCGCAAGGTGCATCCGCTCGTCGCCGGGTGGTCCCCGGCGCGCCCTCGTCGCCTCCCTCGAGCACCGGACGGGTTAGACCGGTTGGCTGGCCTCGGCTTGGGCTCCCTGCCTCGCAGCGGCAGAGCGACGATTGAATTACAGGGAATGACCTTGCACGGCACATCTGGTCGGGAGGCGCCCGGCAGAGATGCCCAAAGATCACGGCCCAAAACATTGTTGAAGACGAGGGCGGGTGGCAGGTAGTGGGCGGATTTCAATAAGTGACAGGTCGGCGCCGAGGTGCAGAAATCCAATGCAGATGGCTCCTGGTGGCTGGCTCGCTGGCTGGCAAGATGCGATGGACGGCTGGGGGGGGAGGGAGGGTGGCATATGGAGGAGAGAGGTGGGCGCCGGATCGTAGTGGATGCTCTGCCCGTCCCAGGCCCCATCCGTCATCACCTCTGTGCCATGTCGCATATATGGGGTACGCGCACTTACACAACTCCGACCTGCCTAACATCATGGAGACGACCAACGAGCGCTGACAGAGCGGGCGGGAGGACATGCGGGCCTTTTTTTCCTTTTTTTTTCTTTTTTTTTTCTCTCTCTCTTTCTTTCTTTACTTATCCTTTTTTTGTCCCCTCAGGCTGCTTGCTGTTTTCCAACGACACCACGCATCGGCGCGACTGAGCGACCAGCCTGCCAGTTTTTGGGTGTCCAAGATGTGCATGCGCGCGCGTGTGAGTGTGTGTCATGACAGTTCGACGGACATCCAAGACTTGGGGGAGGTTCGTTCGAAATGAGGTCGGATAGGCGGGCGGATGGTCGGGTCGATAGAGGTTGTGTATTCTCGAATGCCAGCTTGGCCGGACCAAAGTCGTCTCGGGCCATCAACTATCCCAGCTCATGTACTCTGACGGATACCCTAATTTCTGCGCACACCTTCTCCCCGTTATGTATCCGCGTGAGGGTGCGCGCCGGGACATGGCGGTACATGTCCAGGCCTCGTTTTGTGATGCGCCAATGCTTGTGCAACAGCAGGTGGAGGAGGGGTGTGGTGCTCGAGGTGGTCCTGCCCTGCCTGGAGAGGGTGGTCGCGGTGGTACCTTCCCTTCCATCGGCACGGCGGGAGACATGGAGCCAAATTCTCACCACGGCATCCACCCGGTCCCTGGTCGTGCCAGCAGCCCTGGTCCCGGCCGCTTGCCTATCTGGGCGCTTCGGTTTTCCATCACCACTGCAGCGCCGTCTCAGTTCCCACCGTCGCCATCCCCTCCCCTCAGCCTGTCCTTGCCGGGACGGAACCGCGCTGGTGGCTTGACTCCCGCCGCCCTTGGATCGGACTGCCCAACGGTCAAAAGCCAACGGGGGTGCACCCTTTTTTGTCCAGATTCTGGCGTCTAGCTCCGGCAAGGCCCCTCACCACCGCGTCTGGCCTAGCACCATAAGGTTGCCTCTAGCTTCCTGTAGTGCTCCAGTAGTCTGCGTGGCCGCGATCTCCGCCTCCACCACATGCTCGGCAAGGACAGCCTCCAGCCCACGCGCCTCACCTGTTCTGTCCTGCCCAAGCGCGGCCCAAGACAGACCCCCGGACCCGCCCACCAGCACACCTGACTGCCGACCTTGCTGGCCCGCGATACCTGCCTGCCTGCCTGCCTGCCTGCTGCTGCTGCTCTGTACATGAGCCCATTCCCGACTCCATCTGGGCGCACGCCGATTCCTTCTCCTGGCCTCATCTTCTGTGCCTCGGCCCTGTCTGCCTGTCCAGCGCGGCTCGTTCCTGACCTGCCTCGCCACCCAGGTGCCCTTGAGGTAGGAAGCTGAGCGAGGGCGTTTCGGCTGTCTCTGCGTGTGTGTGCCTCTGCTCCCTCACCTGCCTCCCCACCTGTACTTTGCTGCGGGTGGGCTTGCCGACCTGCCTTGAGCGTGCAAAGGTATATGGCTTGGCCTCTGAGGGCTCCAGTCCGGTCCGCTGCACCGTTTGCGCAATAATAAAAAAGGGCCGCGGTTACATTCGCGGTCCAGACTCTGCATACGATCACAATTAACAGTTAGCGGTGCCTCCCTACCTGCGGGCCTGCTTGCTGCTCACGCCCCCACTCTCTGGTTTGCCCATTAAACAGCCCGCCCTGCTGCCTCCATACCCACCTGCCCGTCTCCCACCGAGGTACCAGCTGCTACATCCCTCCCTACCCACTATACCCTACCCAGGTGCATACCTAGGTACCTACATACATACACCTACCTGCCTACCGACACACCTACATACATACATTCTCACCCGCTTGCCTCACACCCCCGCCTGGCCTTCACCACACTATCTGTACCTACCTCCCTCACCATCCACCTGCCTCCCCACCCGTCCATCCTCCTTCCACGCCGGCCATCCTTCAAAGCCGGCTGCGTCGGGCTGCCGTCCTCTCTGCGCCATCTCCTCCCCTCCCTTGCGTCGTCCCCGAGATTTGATCGGCTGGATGTGGTCCTTCGCCTAGATCAGCATCGTGTTTTGGTGTGGCTGCTGCGTGTGCGAGCAACAGGCAAGACGGAAACCCGCCGTGGTGCTTCGGTNGGGGGGGGGGGGGGCTCCATCTGGCATTTGATTGCTCCTCCCTGGCCGGGGCTGACCTGCTCTGAGTGGCTGCTTGCCTCGGGTTCCCGTTTGGGTAGCAGCCTGCATTTTGCAGAGCGACGAGTGGAGGAGATTGGAGAAGCAGAAAAAGAACAAAAGAAAAACAAAAGAGAGGGTACCCGATCCATCTGGCCTGCGCTCCCGTCGACAACCCACCTGGCTTTGACGACATCCCCGTACCCGCCTCCTCGCCCGCCAGCCCGCCGCCACTGGGTACGGCAGGACGCGCAGCACCCAAGTACTGGTGGGCTGCAATCTCCTCCCCTCAAGGTGTATTGGCTGGCTTTTGCTATACAGCCGCGCGATTCGACTGGCTGTCATTGGATAGACCCCGGCTTATCCCACCAGCCCGAGCTCCCTGCCCCCAAGCCCGACCAACTGTAGTCGCAGGCTTCAAGAGTCGAGACAATAACTTCTTTGCGTTCGCCTCCCCACCTCGCCCGTCGACTTCCTTGCGCGTTTTGTTCTTCGTTTTTCATGTTTTTTCATCCGGCGTCTTTGTTCTCGTCTTTTAGCGGGTGTATTGTTCCACTGCCTCACCTTCTTCACCTTTGCCCGCATCACTTCATTGTTCGCGTTTGGCGGCTGCCTCAGATACCCTGTCTCTTGTATCCATTTGCTCCCAGGCGTCCTCGGCATCGCCACCCCTCTCTCATCTGTTTTCCACGCGTTGCTCTTTCTTATCGCCTGCTCTTTTCCTCCGACCTCTCCGGCAGCACTCTCCCACAGGTTTTCTCTGCTCCTCGCCAGATCCCTGTTTTTCGGGGACTTCGGCTGGCAGTGGTGGCTTTCGACTCGGTCTGGGTCGGCACCGCTGCTATTGCCTGCTTTAGTGCCCACGTGCTTGCGAGAAAGCACACCGTGCCGCGAGAGCGTGTCTTCCCCGAGAACCCCTCTCGACATTCTCACCCCTCGCATCAAAGTCGTTTTTTGCAGATCATGACGAGCAGACGATCCTAGGAGCCCCCAGCCCCTTAAAGTATGCATCCCGCGTCAACACTAGCAGACGCGCCTCCCACAACAGATGAATCATCCAAGGCTTCGGGACAGCACCAGCGGCACATGAGTCCAGGCTTCGCCGTCCATCCTAGCTCGCGCCGAACCCGGTCGCCCTCCGGCTCGCCCCAGATTTCGCCCATGAGGAAAGACACCACCTCGTCCACCAGCACGACCGCTACACATGCCACAGGGGCCAACATAGCCTCAAACGAAACCCCAGGCACGCCTTATAGCCTGGACGCGTCCCCGGGGTTCTCGAGCCAACAGGTCTTCTCCGTTAAGGATGGAGCCGACTTGACGGGCGGCCGCCGGCCTAGCAGGAGACGAACGGGCCCCCTCTCGGCAGAGCAGAGGGAGAAAGCCGCGCTGATTAGGAAACTGGGAGCATGCAACGATTGCAGGAGGAGAAGGGTTGCTGTCAGTGCCTACCTCCTTCTTCTCCCTTTCGTCACTTTTTTTTTTCTCCATCGGACCTCAGGGTCTTCTGCCCAGATTTTCACAGCTGCGCCACAGAGGTGTTATTACACGGAAGATTATTGTTCGCTCACTTTCTGTCCTCTAGTGCCACCCGAACCACCATAACATGACCTGGGAAGACGCGTTCCGGAAGTACCGCTCTCACAGCCCGGTACATGAGCTAGCACCTTTAGGGGCCCGTCCTTTGAGCCCGAGGCCGCAGAATCTGGAAGCCCTGTCTAATGGGAACACGTCCCTGTTGACACACGATTCCAACGACATGGAGGTTGACAGCACTCCGACACCGACAACGACAACGCCGCATCCGCTACACCAGCAGCCGCTGCCGCCGCCACCCCCAATTCGGGCACCCCTGGGCAGCGAATCGCGCGTCAGGAAGCCGCTTCCTTCGGGACCTCGCTTAGACAAGCTTGCTGCCCAAGCTTCGCAGGCTGTTCAGGCCGCCCAGACCGCACAGAATGCTTTACAGCCGAGCGCGGAGAGCGTCCAGTCAGAATTGCAGGCAATAGCATCAAAGATTGCCTCGAACCCGTACCGGAGCCGATACACGGCCGTGCAGGCACTGCTTCTCTACTGGCAAGATGATGAGGAGGATGGAGAGTTAATCTCCTCAGTAAACAGTCTTGCTGAAGTTCTGGAGAAGGACTATCAATACGTCACAGAGACCAAGAAGATTCCTTCGTCGCCAGAGAGTGGCAAGAGCCCCTGGAGGTGGTTGTCTCGGACCGTAACCAACTTTGTCGACAACAGAGACGACAGGGATGTTCTGAAGCTTGTTTACTATAAGGGACAGAGCTATCTTGACGGCGATCGGGAAATGGTACTTGCTAGGTGAGACTATTTCCGCGCCTAGAAATTAGTTTGCCAGTTGTGGACACCGTTAACTGACAAAGGCCTCTCAATCTTGTCTCTTTCAGGTCGCGAGACAGGTTAAAAGGACCCACGATTCGTTGGAGCGGCATCCAGCAGATCCTTGAGGAAACAGCTTCGGACACGCTCATCATCATGGATGCGGCCTACTACCCCTCATCGAAGCTGGTGCGACAGCAAGGTGTGCTGGAAGTCGTTGCCGCTTCAGCCTCGGAAGAGCACTTTGAATCCATGGGGAACGCCTCGTTCACGCGTGTTGTGGCAGAAGAGCTACACATGCGGGCCAGTAAGCGCGGCTTTATGGCGCCCCTGACGGCTGCCGAACTGCACGCCAGGCTGTTATCCAGCTATCCAAAGATGGTCCAAGACCGATATCCGGAAAAGCCCATCGTCAAGAGCTTTCCGTCGCCGCTCCACATGCAGATCTCGGGCAACTCGAGGCTGCCGTCGATCCTGCTCGCGCAGGTACGGAGAGGCCTGCCTCTCGGCATCGAGCCGGACCCGGCAGCGCCCCGGCTGAATCTCAGTCTGCGATTTGGCGACGACTCTACCCCGTTTGACATGGAGAAATGGGCCGAGTGGCTGCGCCTGATGCCTGATGGCGTCAAAGACGTTAAGGTCGAATGGCCTTGCAACAACTACAACAATACGTTTCCGTGATGAGTGGAAGGCGCCTTCTGGCGACATACATCAGAAAAAGGACCAGGCCGACCGAGCCGAGGAACGAAAGTTCTTGCTCGAAACACTTACTTGGTACGCTCGTATGCATGCGTACATTCTCAAGTCCCTCCACGTCACGACTTTCTCCTTGATTCTTCAAAAAGATCGTGGCTTGAGCCTTGATCTTGATCCGACCTCGCTTGCTTACGAGTCTTGGAACGACATCGATCATGCCTGCATTATACCCGTGGCTCTATCATACCTTTTCTTCAAACTCTATCTTTTTGTTCCGTGTCTCTGGAAAGTGGCACTTTCCTACAGGATATCGACCGGCTGAGGCGAAAGGGACCGCAGCCGCAAAATCATTTGTCAAGGAAAACAAAAAAACATCAACCGATTTCTCGCCATGTTCTTTGCTCCGGCTCCATCTCCACTTCCTACTCTCTGCTGACATCTCTTGCACGACTTGTCTCGGCTATCAGTCAGATGACCACCATTGGTTTTCCTTCTGTTTTCTGCAGCATGATGCCTTTTGCGTCTTGGATCTTTGGCTGCTTCTCAGGGATCACATTTTCTGTACTCATGTACAAGGAATGATGACGGTACGGATCACGTCGAACATCTTTTGGGCTTTTCTTTTCCCCATATGGCAAGATCTAGCACTCTGTCTCCATCTTTCCATCTCTCTCAACTCTACGGCACTACCCCAGCTTGCCGTGTAATCCATAGTTTCTTGTTTGTTTTGCGGCATGATGGATGCAGAGAAAATCCTGGTTGGACAAAAAAAAGTTATCGTGTTAAAAATCTCCGGCGAAAGAGACCATGATTGATCTTGTATGAGGGAGTCTATGTTACAACAGCGCTATCAGAAGAAAAAAAGGAAGAAAAAAAAAACGGAAGATGGCCCGGGACGTAGTGCCTATGCTTCCAAGACGAGTTTTTCCCTTTAGGGATTGCTAACTCGTAACTAAAAGGTGAGTACAAGGCAATACTCCACAAACCCATGAACGCCATGGCGTGTACCATGATCCTTTAACCAGGCTATAAAACGCACAATGCTGTCCCAGACCAAAGGGTTTGAACATGTACCAAGGTAGAAGACAAAATGACAAAGAAAAGAGGTAAATATCGTCAGACACATGGCTAAATACATAAACAGAGAGGCCCAAGTACGGGTGCTTTAAGCTAGCGCGGCAAGCACAGCGAGCGCGGCCGCGGAGCCGGCGAGGAGGCCCCTGTCGCCCATACGGAGGGCCGAGAAGCCGGCCGACTTTGACCCTGCGTCGCTGGCGTTCGCCGTCTGGTTCGAGACCTTGAAGGCCGGCTCGTACAGATCCGGGTTCGTGGAGGCGACGGTGGCAACGCCGCTGGCGCCGACGAGCTTTCCGTCCCAGCAGTAGCGCGAAAAGCAGGCCTCGCACTGGGCGGGCACCTTGGCGCCGGAGCGGACCAGGGTGCGCTGGACCATGGCGCAGGCGACGCAGACGGTCCAGTCAGCGTCGACGGTGCCGTTGCCCTGGGTGGCCATGTTGTAGCCGTTTGTGATGATGTCCTCGCGCTGGGTCATGGCGTACGACGACGTAAAGGTCGAGACGTTGGGCATGGCCGTGTAGGGCGCGTTGGGGAGGTAGACGACGAGCGGCGGGATGGGCTGACCCTGCTTCAGCTGCGAGGTCATGTTGGCGCCGTCGCAGCCGAAAAAGGTAGGGCGGTTGTTGAAGCCGCGGGCAATGAAGGTGGCCTGGTCCGGGACGGCGGGGAAGACGGTGCCGTTTGCGATCTGGTCGCGGGAGCGGGCGTAGGTGGAGCGGATGGCGAAGCCGTCGGGCCAGTTGTACTTTGTGTCGGCAGACGAGTCGACAGCGAAGATGACGTCGACCTTGCGCACGGGCTGGATCAGCGGCTGCAGCGGGATGTTCTGGCCGTCGGAGCCGCCGTCGACCAGGGAAAGCTCGGGGGAGCTGGCGAGCCCTCCGGCCGTCTGGTTGTTGAAGCCCAGGAACGGGTTGGGCTTGTACGAGGCGATGTCGTTGTTATCGTTTCCGACGCGTGTGGCGATCTCGCGGATGGCGTCGAGGGCGATCTTGGGAAGACCGGAGTTGGTGAGGTTCCGGATGAGGAACTGGTTGAAGAGCGAGGAGCTGGTGCCCATGATGAACGCGGCCGAGTCGAAGCCGCGCACACACTTGGAGTTGTTTCCGCTCTCGGGAATGGCCCCCGCCGTGAAGTTGGAGCCGAGGAACTCGAGAGGCGCGAAGCCGTATGCGGTGGGGTCCCAGGTGCCCAGCTCAAAGGGCCCGACCTCGAACACGGTCGAGTTGAGGTTGATGATGCGCGTGCCGGGGGCGCGGCCGTCGGCCACGATGAAGGGGAGCGGCGTGCTGGCGTTCCTGAAATGATCAGACTGCGCGATGGACGAAAAGGTATAGGCCGCCCCACCGTCCGGGGCGTCGATGAGCTGGTATGCCAGCGCGCGGCCCCAGTAATCGGTCAGGGAGGTGTCGAAGCCGGCCTTGCGCTTGTCGCTGACCTGGCTGAGGATGTCGGTCCAGTAACTGATGGGCTCCAGCACGCGCGAGACTTTGGAGCTCGAGGTGCTGGCGGGGCCCTCGACTAGGGAGCGGTCAAACTTCCAGACGCGCGGGTTTGCCCGGAGGTCTTGGACGGAGCTGAAGTTGTTTGTGAACATGGAGCCCACGAGCCAGCCGCCGCCGGAAAGACCGGCAAGATACGTGGCCGACTGCAGCAGGCCGCCGATGCTGCCCTTGCCCTGCATGCTGTTGGGCGTGCGGTCGTCGGCGGCCGCAAGGAAGCCGGCGCCGTTCATGAGGGCGCGGTAGCCGCCGCCGCTGACGGCGATGGCGACGTTGGGCTGGTTCGCCACGTTCTTTTCTGCGTTGGACATGAAGCCGGCGACGTCAAAGTCCTTGATGTTGGCGCGCTTCAGAAAGTCTGTCATGGGCTTGACCGTGACCTTTCGTCGCTGCTCCAGCCACTTTGTTTCCTCGGGCGAGAGCCCCGAGCCGGCGCTGCGGATCCGCGGCCGGCTCTGGGGGCAGCTGACAACCTGGGGCGCATAGCCCCCGCTGGGCGAGTTGGGAAGCGCGCGGGCGGCTAGGTCTGCCACTACCTCTGGATGCGGCGGGATGGCCGTGGCGGCAGCCAGGGCTGCAAATGGGAGGAAGCGCATTATATGGGCAGATTATTGATGCTCTGGCGAGGTAGGACGAAAAGGTGGGGCCATGCCAGGGAGGAGGCGAGGCAAGGGCGAGTCCTGACGCGGTGATATATGCGCCCGAGCCCGGCTCCTTAGCCGACGGGTGAGTTATGAAGAGAACAAGAGTCAAAGAAGAGAGCGATTAACCGAATCAATGCATTCCAATGGCCGAGAGAGCAAACAATGACGAGTCAAAGGTGCGAGGAAGCGACTTATAATTCCATGACAAGAGAAACAAGACGACGACTGTGATCCGCGCCGGACCCCTGCCCCCACGCACATGACGGGAATAGAAACCCACCTTGCGAACGCTAATAGCCTGGGCAGGGGGCGTACCTGGGGGCAATCGCAGGGCACAGGATCAGGGTTGGACTGAGGGGGCTCGGGTGGACTCGCACAGGAGGCGAAGCTCAAACAGACGCGTAACACGGTGGGCCGAACAGGCCAGCGGACTGGCTCAATAGCGCTGACCGCGACGACAATGGAAGGCAATGATGCGCTGTCATTGCGAACCCGAGCCTTCCGTTTGCTTTTGCCGACGTAAGAGGGACCAAATGGGAAGGAAAATAGATTTGGTCGCCTGCAATTTTAGAAAAATGCGCCCAAGCACAAGCCCCAGCTGACGCACGACGGGCCGCGGGTTGCGAGGCTGCGAGGGACTCTGAGTTTGGGCGGGAGAGTCAGATCGTGCTGAGCATGATGGATTTATGCCAAGACTGGAAACATGGCGGGCCCGCCAACCAGTCGCCCAGTCTCTCGCGAGGGCTTGCCCGGGTCCGCCTTTGGATGTGCTGCCCAGCCCTGCAGGCCCGGCAACCCACGAGAGCCGTTGCATGCGGGCTCGCACTGGGCGCGAGGCCAGCGGCTGCGTGGCGTCCATGGCTCCTGGATCCTTCGCGGTTCCTTAGCGCCAAGCCGACTGATTCTGGGGGTTTCCCGTCTCGGCACTCGGCACGGCGATTGGTGGTGGTGTGTGTCGTGTGCTCAAATGTTTGCTGCGTCCGAACAGGCATGGTTCTCTTGTTCTTCCTTTCTTGTTCATCGGGGGAAGGGATTTCCTGGGTCGCAATGGCACCTTCCACCCGTCCCGTGGTATCCACAGCGTGGTTCGGTACCTGCCCGTCATGGTTTGCGCAGCCCATTGCCATCCATGCAGGGGCTTTTACGCCGCCCGCCCTGCCGCCTCTGCACAGAGACCTGTGGCCCCATTCGCTGCAGGCGCAGACTGGCATCCGTCCGCCCATGTGCATCTGCATTTCCAAGACTGCCTGCGCATATGCATCTGGTTTGGACGATTTGGAAGTGTGGCGGTTTGGTGTTATCTGAAGCGGCAATGTCGTCATTGGTGCCTTTCCCCGGCGCTCCCGAAAGTGTTTTTAATTTGGTCCCGTCCAGGTCACACAGGCTTCTCGTGACGTTGCGCCGGACCGTCCGTGGGTTCGGTTCCATGTCAGCTCAGCCATAAGGCAGTCGGTCCGCCTTGCTGAGCCCCCGCTGATCAGTGGCTTGGTGCCGATGTGGACAGTGCGCTGCGCTGCGAAGCCATTTAGGAAATCCCATCTGCTGCTCTCAAACATCGCTAGTTGCTATCTGCACCCGCAGTGCGCCGATGGAATCCCCCAGGTTTCCTGGACAATCGGTTCATTTGGCTTAGTTGTTATATATTGCGAAACGGGGCAGCAGCTTCCCTTTCATAGGCGCCGTCCTGGCGTCCGGAAACGAGGCGAGCACTTGGATTCCAGCGCACAACTGCTTTCAGTCTCGAAAGACCCAAGCATCTCCATTTTCACCCTGGCTTCCTCTCAGTGGACCTGCCGCAAGAAGAGACCCTTACAAATATTCCGATATGCCGCATATGATAAGAGATCATCAATGGAACATATCGACCGAGATTGGCACCCGGATATAGTACCCAAGCTGTTGGTGAGGGGCTATGCCTCGGCACCGCTTGCGGCAGTCTCTCAAATATGCGGTGTGCAGACAACCACCGCGCCTTTGTTTTGTTTGCATATCAGATCCATGCAGCCCCTGCACACCCGGATTGGTTGCATCAAGCTTCTTGAAAAATCTGCTGCGCAGTGGTGGAAACATGGAAAAGAGCTTTTGACACTTAACAAGTCTCTCCACCGGGCAACCCCAAAAGCGCTGTGTCTACCTGATCGATCCAGCCCATTGATTGGCACGGTGAAGTCCCATTCGGAAGGTTTGGGCTCTTACGTCATTGGTGCTGGCCGGCGGGCTAGACCCTGTGCGGGTTGATTGATTCGACGGCAGCCAGCGCGGAGCGTGTTGGAACGCGTCGTTGCCTGGCCAAGTAGAAAACACCCCCAGAGAGCCCCACAAAAAACTCCCCACAATGTAAACACAGGCCTCCATCACGTCCAATGTGGAGGTTGGTTGTGTAGCGTTTGGCATTCAAGACCGCGACCGCTGCCTATCCTCGCCATCTCCCCGACTCAACCAATGCAGAGGCCGAGGCCACGATCCGACATACGCGACTACTAACCAACAGCAACAGCAGCAACCAGCCCGACATGGACGCCCCGAAGCGCATCACCAGGAGCAGGGCCAAGGTCGACACGGACAAGCCTGCCACCAAGATCGTCACCGCCGCCGCCGCCGCCGCGGCGAAGAAGGCCGCCCCCGCTGCCACGGCCACCAGAAAGCGCCTCCGGTCTGAGGATGCCGACCAGGAAGACGACGAGCTCGGCGGCGACGAACCCGCACAGAGCAGCACGAGGCTCAGGACAGCCACCCGAGCCGTGCGCGGGAGGCCAAAGAAGGCAGCGACTGTCGAGGCGCCAAAACCAGAGGAGCCAGCGCCCGCTCCAAGACCAAGGGGCCGTCCTGCAAAGAAGATCGCCGCTTCAAAAGAGGAGGCACCAACAGCACCCCCTGTACGCGCGACTAGGACAACGAGGGCAAAGAAGACAGAAGCCCCTGCCGAACCCGAAGAGGCTGGCGCGAATCTGAAGCCAGCCACCAGAGCCCGCGGTGCCACTGCGGCCACGGCAGCAAAGGCAACCGTCAAGAAGTCGGTCAAGTTCGAGGAGCCCGAGAAGGAGAACATGGCCCCCGCGGCCACTAAGGGCAAGAGGGTAAAGACCGCCGCAACGACCCCTGCCCCAGCAGCCGATGAGCCTGCCGCCACAGGTCTCCGCGCTCGCCCACTGCGCAGGGCAGCGGCTGCCGCTCCGGCGGTTCCTGTGCGGGCCACCCGGGGCGTCGCCAAGACTACGACTGCCCCCGCCGTCCAGAAGGAGGAGAAGGTGCCAACCCCGCTTGGGCCTAAGAGGATCACGCAGCTGGCCCGCGCCAATAACGCTGACCGGGACGACGAGTCTGATGACGAACTCGCTGGCGACGATGAGAGGCCGCTCATGAAGAGCCCCGTCAGGCCAGCGCCGAGTCTCCGAATTGAGCTGGACCTTCCGGCCCCTGCATCCGGTGCCGAGGCCGAGCAAAAGACCTCGCTCAACCCCCCAGATCTCACCATCACCGCCGCTGCCAACCTCCTGAGCAGCCCCGCCCGTCGGCCGGCAGCATCACCTATCAAGGAGGCCATGATGTCTCCTGCCCGCAGGGGAGTCGGTGCGCCGCTCTTGGCCCTGCCAAAGGACGGCAGTGCTGCGGCGCAGGAAAGCAAACCGCCGCTCAAGACTTCGCTTCTTTTCTCGCCTGCCAAGCGGCCCAAGTCTCCCATGAAGACAATGCAGGGCGCCCCGCCTTCGCTCAGCGACGTCTCTCGCTCACCGATGAAGGCATCTCTGCTGAACTCGCCCGCCAAGCGACTGTTCTCGCCCATGAAGCCCAAGCGCTCCGCAGAAGCCAAGATCGATGAGCCAGCCGAAGAAGAGAAGGAGAACGAGGAGGAGCAGCCGGCCGAGGTTGAGTTTGGAACGCCTGCTACAGAGCCCGTGCTTTTTAGCGCCCCTCTGGGCCTTGATGCCGAGCACCGGCTGGGGGCGGGCCGAGAGTCCCTACTCCCCGAATCCCCGACCAGGCAACGGTTCCCTGGCCGTCTTTCGGCGGTGCTTCCTCGCCACGCCGACCCATCACTTAAGGACACTGTCATGGGTGTCGTTGCAAGGCTTAGTGCGGAGCAGAGCGCACCGCCTCAAGAAGAGGAGGCCGAGGAGGGACAGGCTGAGGAGGTTGAGTGCCCGGAGGTCGGTGAGCCGATGGAGGTGGACGAGCCAACCGTGCAGTTGGAGGCCTCCGAGGGGGATGTTTTCACCAAGCCTGGCTTTGGCCTGAGACAGAAGGATCTCGATCCCTACGCAGATGCCGATACCGAGTCCGAAGACGAGCTCGGGACTCCCGCTGCCTTGGCATCGAGACGAGCGAAGGAGCACGAGACTCCCTCGCGCCCCGCTCGCCAAGCGGGCGGAAGAATGAGCCTTGGGCTCCAGTCTTCTGCCAAGGGCGTCATAAACAAGATGGCTGGATCCAGCGACCTTGGCTTCACCCCGCTGGCCGAGCGGCTCAACGGCTGGAGAGCTTCAAGTCCCCGTAAAGCTGGCCGGCAGCCAAAGGCGTCTACCCAGGTTGAGATTGTTGCTGCCGAAACCCGGGAAGGCACGCTCGTCTCGGCGGACCAGGACTCAACTGCTATCGTCCAAGACTCGCCTGCCAAGTCAACCTTCTTCGATGACGAGATGTGTGTTCGTGCCGACACTGAGATCGAGGAGTCGGTTGTGAACATGGAGGATGAAGTGGAACCCGGGCTGGAGATGGAGGTGGTGGAGCCCGAGCTCGACGACATCGCGCTCACCCAGGAGGATGTGGAGCTCGCCGCTGAGGCGCACGAGATGTCTCTTCTGGAGCCTTCGCAGCTCGAGGACAGGATTTATGCCGAGACGGGCATGGACGACTCCATGTCGGAGGCGAGCCAGGAGTACGGGGACGAGAACCAGACGCCAATCGACCCGGCACTGATGATGCACGACCAGCAGCAGCACGGCATCGCCTCGCCTGGTGTCCCACCCGTGACGCCTCAGCGCTTTGTCACGCGAACCTTCCACACCGTGTCCAAGGTCCCGCTCAAGCCAGCCGACGAGTCGACCCCGCGCTCCGTCCTGACGGAGGCTAAGAAGAAGCGTAGGCACAGTGTTTCCAAGCCGCCAACGGCTACCACTCCCACCCAGTCGCGCCCCACCCACGGTCTCACCAGGAACGCAACTGTTATCTCGTACTCGCCGACCAGGGCAGATAGCCAGGACGAAGACGAGGACGAGAACGAGGAGAACGTCGAGGTTCAGCCCAAATCAATCTCTGCCCCTTCCACCCCCGTCAGGCCCGAGTCTGGCTTCGGCTGGTCGACCGCGGGGACGCCCGCGCGCACTCCCCGCCGCGATGTCAACCCGGCCCTCTTGCGTGGCGCCGTCGTGTTTGTCGACGTGCGGACGAGCGAGGGCGCCGACTCGAGCGAAATATTCGTTGAGCTGCTCTCACAGATGGGTGCTCAGTGTCTCAAGACTTGGGACTGGATTCCGCGCGAGGACGAGTCGCACTCCAGGGTTGGCATCACTCATGTCGTCTTCAAGGATGGCACCGACGAGACGCTTGCAAAGGTCCGCGAGAGTGGTGGTGTTGTGCAGTGCGTGGGCGTCAGCTGGGTTCTTGAGTAAGTCGATGTTGTGTTTGTGTTTGTGTTTGCTGCCGGTGCAAAACTCCTATGGACAGTACTAACAGGCTTTTCCCCACAGCTGCGAGCGCGAGAACGAGTGGCTCGAAGAGGCACCCTATGCCATCGGCAATGGGCTCACCCCCCGCGGTGGCGGCGGCCGTCGGCGCAAGACGATGGACCCCAACGCCTTCTCCAAGATCAAGGGCAGCGGCAGCCCGGGCGCGAGGTCGGCCCCCGCAACACCGGCAAACCGTCGCGACAGCGCGCTGTGGGTGCGGACGCCGGTGGACGACGAGCTCCGTGTCTACGGTGAGGACGGCGATCTCGACGGCGAGTCGGAGTGGCAGCTGACGCCAGTGCCCAAGACGCCGGCCCCCGAGGCGGTGGCGCGTTACGCGGCGGCCATCACGCCCGGCGGCATGTCGTCGTCGTGCGGGAGTGACCCGTCGACGCCGCTGTCAGGCGGGGCGGGCGCCATGAGCCGCGAGGAGCTCATGATGCGCACTTGCCCGCCGCCCAAGCAAGGGGGCACGGCGGCGGATGCCATGATGCTCGGCGCGGGCCTGCTGGCGCGCGACAAGGACGAGGGCGTGCTCCAGCGGCTCATGGCGGCTAGGCGCAAGAGCCTTCAGTTCGCGCCCCGGGTCGGGAGCCCGCTGGCCAAGGCGTGGCATTGAGAACCCTGTAATATCTGCAACCCATTTTTCTTGCTTTCGTTTTTTCATGTAGCCTCAACCTTGACTCGGATATGGTTGTTGAGCTTGCTTGTTTTGGCCCCCAGCCTTTGCTAAAAAGCTGGGGGCTTGAAGACTTTGTTTGCTTTCTTTTCTTCTTTTTGAGTTTCTTTTTTTGTTCTCCCTTATGTTGGTACTGGGGTCATTCTGGAGTCATTGGATTGGGTACCTAGAGGGGATCACGCTCTCCCTTGAGGGTTGGGAACGGTGTTTGGAGAAGTTGCTCTGGTTGGAACAAAACTATACACAAGGGGACAAGCACGTGCCGACGCATGCTCGCGTGCACTGCATCTAGCGCATTGGGTATTTCCGCTAAAAAATTCATGCGGCGTTTATTGTCTGACATTGGGTTTTAGCCGTCTTGTGCACCCGCCGCCCTGGTTTTCCCCGGTACTGCCTGCTTCACTGCTTCGCATTTCTGTGCCCCCACGAAGTCTTCCTGTTGTGCAGCCTGAGTTGGGCCTCTCGGGCGACAACGGGGTGGTGCATCGTGGAGACGCTGCAGGGCCTTGCCGGCTTGTGCGGGCGACGCCTGTTGTTGATTGGGTGTGGGCCTAGCACCAATCCGGCATCCGATTCATCTCTATTGGCTTGACCGTTGAACTGTTTCGCAGGTTCCAGAACCGCCAGGCCAGCCCGACAGAGCCTCCTCCTCGCCCACCCGCATCGATTGTCAGCGGCGAATAAAAAACGAAGGCAGTGGCAAGGCAGAGACCTCTTTGAAGGCAGCCAGTAGGTGACGACGCATGCTGGCGGTGTTTGGAATCTTGTGGCACGTAGACCCCCACCCCCCCCTCCTCCTCCTCCATTTCGCCATGTGAAGACTCCCTGCTGAGCGGCAATTCTAGCCAGCTCGCCAACCATTCTTCCGTCTTAAGAACCGAACCTGGCCTCTCTCGAAAGCGATTGTCTGATGGCGGCCCGTCTGTCACCGAGTCGCCAAACCTTTTCCTCCATCCCCCTTGCCAATCTCGTATAAGCTTTGTCCTGCGTGACCTGAAGGAGACGCGACACCCCCGGAACAAGGAGAGGCCGAGCGTGGCAATCAGTCCGGCCCTCTCTTGTCCTCCCGAAATGTCGGACCGCGACCCGCTCGTGCTTTCTTACTCGCACCTCCAGCACCTGCCGCGCCAGCAGGAGGCCCTGCACAGCCTTAGGCGGCTGGCGTCGCTGGTCAAGCCTATTATGCGGGCTAGGGGCTGGAAGGTCAGCCAGCTTGCCGAGTTCTACCCAGATCAGCGGAACCTACTGGGTGAGTTTCTTTTCTTTCTTCTTTTTCCTTTCTTTTCTTGATTATTATTCTTCTACCTGCCGCTATATCCACCGGTCTGTTGGGCGAAAAAGCATGAGGGAGACGAAGAAGGAGGAGGAGAAGACGAAGAAGAAGGGAAATGAAAAGGAAAATAGCGTCATAGATCTTAGCACGCTAGCGCTAGTTCGCTCGGATCTAATCTTGTCACCGGGGAAAATACTCAAATATCTAGGCCTTAATGTCAACCGAGGCCAAAAGATCCTAGTCCGTCTGCGGTATCCCGGCGACGTGACGCAGTTCCTCCCTTTTGAGCAGGTGACGGACACGATGCTGCATGAGCTCAGCCACATCGTCCACGGCCCGCACGACGGCAAGTTCCACGCGCTCTGGGATCAGCTCCGCGACGAGCACGAAGGGCTGCTGCTCAAGGGCTACACGGGCGAGGGGTTCCTGTCCGATGGCCACCGGCTCGGCGGCGGCCGCGCGGGTCGGCTGCCATCGCAAGAGGCGCACCGCCTGGCGCGCGTCGCGGCCGATAAGCGCCGAGTCCAGCAGCAGCAGCGGCAGCAGCAGCAATCTCTGGGCGGTGGCGGGCACGGACAGCGCCTGGGCGGACCGGCGCCCCGGCCCGGCAGCGACATGCGGGCGGTGATTGCGCGGGCGGCGGAGCGGCGCAGCAGGTCGATGAAGGGGTGCGGGGGCAGCGCCGACCTGAACATCAGCGAGGCCGAGGGCCGCCGCATCGCCGAGGAGGCGGCGCGCCAGGGCGCCATGACGCAGGCCGAGGAGGACGCGGCCAACGAGGCGGCCATCGCGCAGGCGCTGTGGGAGCTCGTGCAGGAGGACGAGAAGAGGCGGCTCGGCGGGGACTACGTGCCGCCGAGCGCCGAGAACCCGACGGGCAGCGGCGGCAGGGCGGCGCTCCTGGAGGAGGCAGCGGCGGCGGCAGCAGCGGGGTGGGACGGGGAGCAGTGGACGTGCGACGTGTGCACGCTGCTCAACCCGGCCGGCTATCTATGCTGCGACGCCTGCGGCACGGAGCGGGGCGTGGGCGCCGGCAAGGACCTCCCGGGGAGGGTGGCCAAGCGGCGACGCAAGGGAGACGAAAACAGGCCCGGCCGCGAGGTGGTGGACCTCACGCAGGACAGCCCGCCCCGGGCCAACAGCTCGTCTTCTTCGTTGGCGGCCGCCGCGCGCCGACGAACCGCCCCGGACGCTGGCCCAGGATCTGGCTCGTCGGCGCGGCCCCGGCCGGCAACGTGGGATTGCTCCTTGTGCGGGACGCGCATGGAGCACAAATGGTGGACCTGCTCGACCTGCGGCAAGATGAAGGATAGCTCCTGAGCTTTTTCTGCCTGCCGGAAGCGCGCGCGCTGCACCCTTCCCACCAATGGAGAGGGAGGGCAAAGACACTATGTGAAAACGACGGCTACCTGTAGCATAGCAACGGCGAAATGGGATGAAACGGTTGTCTTTTTTGGTTTCTATAATTCCTCTCGTTATTTCTCTGCGGCCTTTTGACTTTTCGTCCTGTTGCACGTCGCGGGGCCGACTCAGCTGGTCTTGCCGTCGGTGTAAGGTACTAAACCTAGCGGAATGTTCCCCTCCTTGGGCGGCCAAATATCCATCGCCCGTCTCTGAGACTTGCCATCGTGTTCCTTCCAGCGCCGGCTCGTCGCACTATCTAGACCCAGTTTTTGACACAGCTGTTGTTTGACAGCCTGTCAGTGTGAATCGCGATCTCTGCAGGCTGTCGAGTTGGGGGTGGGGGAAGAGAAAAAGTAAATATGGCAATCTGAAGGCCTTTGCTGTCGTGTCGGTGAAGCCCATCGGCTCGCGTGCTCAGCAAGGGATGGCACTGGTCATTTACCGATCTACCGTCTGTAGCCGCACCAAGAACCTGCAGACATGTGGGTTCGCGCAGCGGTACGATGACGTCGGGCCCGCAGAGCCCACCCACGCGCCCCCCGCCGCTCACGTCAGTCAAGTATTTGCCCCTGGCTGCTTGCTGGGCTCGAGTGGCGCACCTTTCCTGGGACATCTTGCCCAGAAGGGTTATACTTTGTTTAATAAAAACAAAACTAGCGATAAATAAACAATAAAAAATGCAAAAGGCGCCCTGTGTGTGTGATGTGTGTGCCATGCGCCCATGTGCCCATGCGCTACAAGAGCCGCCACGCTGCACAGTCGCCCACACCACACAGACCGCACGCGGACCCGGCGAGCAACCGAATATCGAAGAGCTAGCATTGTCCTTCTCTTTTTCCGCGACACGGAACTCTTCGGAGGAGGCGCGGGGGGCTTGGGATAAGAAGGTCCAGAACCTCATGGGTCGACGAGCCGAACAACGAGAGCTGGGTTGACTGAAAACCTTCTCGGGCGAAGCTACATATGACCAGACAAAAAGAGTTGAAGGCGCTGACATGGAGCCCGCCGCCGCAAGCGATGTGTCTGCTTGTAGTTTCCCCTGCATCCGAAGAAAGAAAAAAAAGACCGACGACATGGACCAGACAGCTTGAGTTGTTCGGCACAGCTCCCTTGCTGGCCTAACCGCAATGCAAAAAGCTCCTGAAAAACCGAGGGCGGGACTGGCCCAAAGAACGCCCAGGCACCCCTGCCCAATCCCAAGGCCTTGACCTTTTTTTGCGGGGTGTGCTCTGCCGCGACAGGACCGACCCTGCTGCACGGATATCCGCCTTGGGTGCTTGTGTGGTGTGCGCTCGCTCCGAGCACCAACATTGAGGCCAGCCAAGGCAAGGCAAGGGGAGGGGAGGGGAGGGGAG
>PYSQ01000140.1:0-70161 GCA_003049435.1 Nakataea oryzae | reverse complement strand
CCCCTCTTTTTTGCATTGTCGCCACACTAAAATGTGTTTGGAAACCATTCTGTGGATTCTCATTGACCGTATGCCGTTCTAATCAACGTGTCAATTCAAGCGACCCAATAATAGAAAAAGGGGTCACTCCTTTACCTATGCGATCGAGGGACAACATGAGAGTAGGCTATTGATGCAAACCATATGAAGCAACAGACAAAAATTACCATCACAAAACGCGGCAGGCAGTGGATAGGGAGCAGGAAGCACTGCACCAGCCCGAAGAGCAAACCGGAGGGGGCCGATTGGCCACACCACGGCTGCTGTGCTCCCATACTTTGGGCTGGTCAAGAACGCGTGGCTTCGGTGTGAGGCTGGCGTGCACCTTCCTTGCTGCTATTGGAGGCTTCTGTTTCTTGAATGGCGCTCGCTCTGAAGAGGTGGGCGGAAGCCACTTTCCCGAACGCTTTGGACGCAGCCTGTGGATACGCACATGAAGTTCTCTGCCGTCACCCGCCTGCCACATCTATAAAGCACCCGACTTTCTGCTCTGGGTGACTGACGACAGCCCGCGGATGAAGGCCCATGCCGGCCCCAGTCCTGGCAGTCCAGCCTGGATACCTGCATACAACCGCGACATGTAATCTCGACCGAACACGCGCACCCAGCAACCCGCACAGGCACTCGATTGAAAAGCCGCGCATCGCTTTTGGGCTGCCACCTCATCCGCATCAACGGCCCAGCAGACAGACTGCGACGCAATGCCCGTCTTCAAGAACCAAAAGGACGAGTCGGCGGGCCTTGAATGGGCCAGCGCCGACGAGGAGGCCCAGATCAAAAGGTCCATCAAGATGGTACTCGAGCCGATGCGCGCAAAGGACATCAAGGTGGAAGCCGTCAAGGTGGAGGACTCGCCCAACCCCGTGGTGCACGAGCCGTGGGTCACATGGGTGTGGATCGTGACGACCAAGGAAGCGCTCAGCTTTCAGCAGGCGATGGCTGTCAGCTGGCGGGGGCTGTTCTGCTTCTATGCAGCCATCCCCAGCAGGCGGAGGGTGCTCCCGGTCTTGTTGGTGGACCCGAACCTCGCAGAACAGCCCGAGTCCTGCTGAGGAGGGTAGTATCGCGGCCCGCGGCGGCCTACCTAGGCACCTACCAGGTACCTAGGCGCCTACCCGCATGGAGCCGGCATTCTCCAGAGAGCTCGTCGGACAGTGTCGTTGAAATTGGGCGGGAGGGACTAATTGAGACCCAAACGATCAAGGAATGAAGCAGTAGGCCTTTGGTATTCAATGCTGCCAAAATGCAACTACACTCACTATCCTTGAATTCCCAAGTGGACTGTGGCCAAGGAATGCCCCCATCGTCGACCCTCGGCCGACATCTGATCCCGCACAACATCCGCCATTGTCCAACAATCTGCCCAAGGATCATTCGTGCAGTGCAATTCTAGCACAGGTGGCATCACTTATTGCTCGGCGCCAAGCCACCGACAGGCCTCGCCAAATCTCTCTTGGGCCCAGGGGGGAACAGGGCCATATTCTCGGTGACATGTCCGACTTCTAACCAGGCCAGGCGTTTGGCGTACTCGGAATTACAGCGATGACAAGTTGCAGTGGGTGACCAAATACTGGGAAGTGCTCGGTGGTGTCTCGATACTATGCAGATGCAAGGATTTAATATCCAACATTGAACGCCACGGGAGACCTTTTCTTTCCCAAACGTCTTTCCGGTGGTACCATCAGAGGGACAAGACCGACCATGTCCGACAGAATACCGCCACTTGACCAAGAAAATGATCCTCCAGGACTTCAAAGTGCAGCTCGCGCTCGCCTTTGCCGTCATCGCAGTTTCAACCTTTGATCATGTCGTTGATAACGCAGGCTATGCCACGACGCAAGCTATGGAGTTTGCTGTTATCCCTGTTTATCAATCCGCGGGTTTGCAGTCTGGTCCTACCAGTTCAGCCTGATGGTTAGTTTCCTGTAGATTATCCAAATTCGTAAAGGCTAACTGGCGTCTGCCATCCAAGTATGGAACTCTGCTAGTGAACGTAATCTGCCGTGGAACGATTTCACTCCCTGGCAACAAAGCTTGGCATATCCCCTTTGGACTATCTTTCGCCATCCCCAGTGATTCGTCATTTGCATAGGATGCTTCATCCCCGAGTCACCTGAGGCGTATAGCCATTGTGGTTGCCATGAACTTCCTCCAGCAGGTGGCCGGGCAGGCGTTTGCATCAACGTATGGATCCATTTTCATTCGAGATATCGACACGGTTAATCCTTCACGATGAGTGTGACGAACGCCATCCTTAATCTTGTTGTTTTGTTTGACGGTCTATACCTTGTAGACCGATACGGCCGTCGGTGAGCTGCAGCACCCCCCGACACTTTTAGTGGCGCTTCTGTCAAAGCCGGCTGACATTAATCACCCTTACCAAAAAGGACCCCTGCTCCTCATCGACGCCTTTTTCATGTTCGCGGCCATCGTGATCAAGGGCGGCCTGGGCGCGACTCAAAAACCCATCGATGGAGGTCAAGACATTGACCATGGCGATGCTCGCTGTTTTCGCCGCCTCCTTCATATTTGCTTGGGCGTTACTAATCTACGTGGTGCCGACGGAGCTGAAAAGCGCCCGAACTAGGTCTAGACCAAGCATTTAGGATGCAGGTCACGTCGTGCGAAATGCGGAATACTGGATCAGGGCTGCACAGCTATGTCAGCCTAGTGGCATAACATAGCGATATAGCACCGAGACGATGCCTGTCTATTTTTTTTTCTTTGGCGTGCTGCTTACTATGCTATCACGGCCCCTCACCAGCGTCCTCATTTGGGGGCTATTTTAGGAGGCTCAATTAAAAGCTCCGCGCGTACTGTAGATTGGCAAGCTCAGGCCCTCTGCACTACCTTGGGCATCCATCAACAGATCATCAGCTTGACGATTGGACACACTGGACAATCCAGCTCAAACCCGGCATTTTTATTACGCGTTCACGCAGTCGCTGTTGCGCGGCTTGGGGCCGGCATTCAAGTGTTTCTCTCGACTGGACTTCATCCAATACTGCATGATGACTGCAGGTAACTAGTGCAGCATGATAGTCTGCTGCCTTCATCGGCGGTAGTTCGGGCAACTTCAGGGCAAGCCAAGCGCAGTGCCGCTGGACACATGATGCTGTCATCACCACGCTCGATGGCACTGCCCCCCGCGGTCTCGACCCTGTGAGACCGCGTCTGGTTGGCCGCTTTTTACGACAGATCTGCATGGCGCAATGGTTGATGCATCACCATTGGTGGCCTTGCCGGGGCCCTGCAGGCTGACGCGCCGCCCGGGACGAGCTTGTTATCCAGCCCTCGCTGCCGCTGCTACACTAGCACGCATTCCTAGCCGTTGAAGGGCGAAGGGCCAACCATCCCCAGCTTCCGGCACATGAATTACCACGTGTCGCCAAGCCGTGTTGGGCAAGACCAAGGCGCTTGAGGAGCCATCCCAGCCATGCTCGCTTCAGCTGGCCTTGTTAGTCTCACTTCTCGCCAACATGGCTTCCTTCGTCATGCAGGGTGCGTAGCATTGCAGCCAGGCTCCCAGGAGAAGTGAGCCGAGTTGCCGCGTCGGAGTATTTATACAGCGTGTGGTTATCGTGCCACCCCTGGAATGAGAATCTTGACGGCCCAAAGTGATCCTTGTGTAATATATTGCTCAAAAGGCCGACCAGCATCGTCAAGCACAGCAAGACGGCCAAAGAGACAGGGAGCAAAACACCACACGCTCGTGAGAATGGGTGACGCCGCCGCTCCCGCAAGGAAGCGGGACTTCTCCAAGGCTCCGCAGGAGCACGTCTCCGAGTTCTGGGAGAGGTTCTTTGCCAAAAAGCCGGGCAAGGTGACGTCCATCTTTCCACGCCGCCTCTACGCCACTCTTCTTCCGCCCGAGAGCTCCCGCGGTAGTGCTACCGTCCGCAACGCTGCGGAGAGTTACGAAGCTGCCGCCAAGGAATGTCGCGAGCGTGTCCGCCGTGTCGTGCGTGACTGCCACCTTAAGAATGAAAAGTTCACCGACCCGGACTTCGACATTGAGACCGACCCCGAAGGCAACTGTCTTAACGGTTTGGTCCGCCCAGACCCTTTCTCCTTCTGCGATAACGGTTCCGATGCCGGGGATGCCGGCAACGCTGGCAACGCCCGCGCTGCCGCCGCCGCGTCCACTCGCGAAAAGGACCGCCCACAGGCTTCCGCTGCCACTCGGCGTGGGCGCGGTGTCAGGGCCAGCAGCACCTTCTATAGCCCGGGATCTGTCCACCGTGTCGATTGGATTTTTGAGAGCCCCCACTTTACCGTCGATGGCTACTCGGCTTCTGACATCAAGCAGGGGACGCTCGGCAATGTATGTATCCCGAACCGCATCTTTGCTGCGCCGGGCTGGTGTAGGGGATAAAGCCTGACTCCGTGTTTCACCTTAGTGCTGGTGGCTGGCCGCCGTGGCGACCATCGCCCACCGCAAGGACCTCATAGATCGCGTCTGCGTCGCCCGTGATGAGGAGGTCGGCGTCTATGGTTTCGTCTTCCAGCGTGACGGCGATTTCGTTCCCGTCGTGATCGACGATAACCTGTACTTGAAGACCAGCGACTTCAACAGCTATGGTGGCAATGTAAGTGTCGCAAAAGTCTCGGTCCCAAGATTCAAATGAGAAGCTAACACTAACACCGACTTCACAGTACGATCCCACAGGGAAGCTCGAGAGGGAGCATCGCGCGAGGTAGAGCAGCTGAGCGTCCCACTTCAAATTGGAGACGAGGCGACGATTGCTAACATTACACCTTCACCAGGTATCAAACCGGCTCAGAGGCGCTCTACTTTGCCAGCTGCGAGGATAAGAACGAGACTTGGCTGCCCCTTTTGGAGAAGGCTTACGCCAAGATCCATGGTGACTAGTAGGTCTTGCAGCTCCCTTCTAGGGTTTCGAACACCACATCGCACACCTAGCTCTGTTGTTGCTAACGCGCCCTTACCTTTTAAAGCGAGGCAAACGAGGGTGGTTGGTCCGGTGAGGGTGTCGAGGACATGACAGGTGGCGTCACCACCACGCTGGTTTCCAATCGGGTCCTAAACAAGGACAAACTCTGGCGTGAGCTGGTAAACGATACCGGCGACTTCGTCTTTGCCCTTTCCGCAATGGGAACAGGCTGGGACTCGGATGACAATGGTCTGGCGCTTAACCATGCCTATAGTATCCTCAAGGCTGTGGAGGAGGTCGCGGAAAATGGCGATAAAATCCGCCTGGTTCAGATCCGGTACGTAAAAGCAGGTGGCGGGAAAGAAGTGCTGCCATACTAACAAGCCTTCAGGAACCCATGGGGCGGGAGAATTGGTGCTGGGTTCGGCGAATGGAATGGTCCTTGGGCCGATGGAAGTAAGGAATGGACCCCTTACTGGCTCCGAAAGCTCGACCACGTATTCGGCGACGACGGAGTGTTTTGGATGTCGTACCGCGACATGCTTGAGAAGTTCAGGTTTATGCACCGGACCCGGCTTTTCGACGAAAAGTGGACCGTGGTGCAGCAATGGACCAACGTCGACATCAGCTGGGTTACGGGATACCTTCAATCCAAGTTCCTGCTCGAGGTAAGAAAAAAACCCGGCCTTTGATCATGCTCGACTTGTATGGGCTCCGGTGGACTGACACTTTCTCTCGCTGGTAACAGATCAAGAAGGGGGGTCTTGTCGTTATCAGCCTATCCCAGCTGGATGAGCGCTACTTTGTTGGTCTCGAGGGCCAGTACACCTTCTCGCTGCACTTTGTCCTCAAGGAGGAGAACAGCAAGACAGGTGAACACATCTGCCGTGTCCGGCCTGCGCATGACTTGGAGAACCGCTCCGTCAGCTGTGAGGTGGAGCTGGAGGCTGGTCGCTACGAAGTAATTCCCAAGATCACGGCGACAAGGGACACGAGCAAGAAATTGGTCGAGGACATCGTGCAAGAGTGTGCCGACAAGTACCCTCAGAAGCTCCGGCAGATCGGTATGCAGTACGACCTGGCGCACACCAAGGGTGGCGTGACCGATGAGGACCTTTTACTGGAGAGGAAGGCCGAAGAAAAGAAAAAGAAGGATGAAGAGAAGAAAAAGAAGGAGAAGGCCAAGAAGCAGAAGGAAAAAGCAAAGAAGGAGAAGGAAAAGATCAAAAAGCGGAAGGAAAGGGAGAAGCAGCTTAAGCAAAAGCGCGAGCAGAAGGAGAAGGAACGGAAGCAGAGGGCCGAAGAGAGGGCGAAGAGAAAGGAGGAAAGGAGGCTGGCTAGGGAGGCCAAGCAGCGGGAAGAGGCCGAGGCCAAGGAGAAGGCTGAGAAGGCCAGGGCCGAGGAAGAAGCTGCCAAGGCCGCCGAGGGAAGCGATGCGCCTACACCAACCTCGTCTACCGAGAAGGGATCGGATGATGGCAACACCGCTGTCACCGAAAAGCCGACCGAGAAGCCGGTCGAGGCTGAGACCAATGTCGAAGACAAGGACGAATCTGATGAGGAGGACGAGAAGGAAGAGGAGGAGGAAGAGGAGCAGGAGGAAGACGAAGAGGAAGAGGAAGATGAAGATGAAGAGGAAGATGACCAGAAGGAAGAGGCAGCACCGGCGACGACGGCGGACGACGAAAACCAGCCTTGGAACGCCGTCTGTGTCATCGGCCTGCGGGTCTTCTCTCGGGACTCGGAGGTCTCCGTCAAGCTGGTGAAGCCCAAGGATGCCCAGGAAGCGACGTCGCTTGCGGTTGGTACCACGCCTGCCGGAGCGACCATGTGAAGGTCGTGCTTTTGAAAGGGGCCAGGTGCTGTAAGTTGAATCAATGGTGGGCCACCAGGCGACAAGCCGGCTCGGAACCACCACTCAGTGCAACGCGCATGTATGGAAACAACCCAGTTGATATTGTCATCGATCTTGTTCTGTCCTCTTCGGCACTCCTTCGGTATAAGGAGCACAAAGTGTTGTGTGATCAAGATGCATGTGCAGTGAGCCGCGGCGCGGATTTGAACTTCAGTCTGGTGCATGACCCCCCCACCCCCCCCCTCAAGAGATGGGATGAATGCACATCCTAAAATACGCAACCAGATCCCTGCCTGTGGTGCAAAGTTTAAGCACATTCGGCCAGCGGTCCACTATTTCCCAGCAATAATGCCTTACTATTGGCCACTGGCCCAGGCAGGCATGCGCTGTTCGCCACTGCTGGCGCCTGGGCCAGACCCCTGTCGATTGCGCGAGAGCGAGGGGGAAGAAAAAAATCACAGCCCCTCGCGTCGGCTCAGCTCTCAATGGTTGCCGGGTCTCCTCGCTCTAGGGGAACTGACGGCTGGAAGGAGCCCAAAAGCAAGCGCCGAGCAGCTGGCTCGACTCCGCAAACATCCGCTCCTCACCCAGCACCAGGTGCTCACGCGAGCCCGCATCGCGGTTGATGACGCAGCTGGATCCCCTCGCTGCTCGGATTGCGAACACGTTCGGTCTTGCATGCTCCCAGCCAGCGCCGCCTAGGTGCCTGCCTACCGGCCACCTCGGCACATATCTCCCGCGCACATCCGTCCCTGCCGACCCCGTTCGATACTATACGATATGCGCAACGCGTCGCGACTTGAGAAATCCTATTTCCCGCCCTCAATCTCTGTCCTGTGACCCCCTGCACCCGCCGCCTGCGCGCCGACGCCACGGCAGCCAAGTCCCGCCTCCGCAGACGTCTCGCGCGTGACGCCCTCGACCACACCTCGCCCTGCCGCGGCTCGCTGCTCCGCCGTTGGATCTGCCCAGAGAACGAGTGCCGACATCGCCTATGCCAACAGCTTCCCCGTCCAATGCGCATTCGCAATCCTTCCAAAAGGCGGGACGGAGAAGCTGAAGAACACGGGAAAGAGGGAGAAGCACCATGGAGCCAAATGGTGCCAAGCAGCCCGCCGATGGCAACGGCGACACAGACCGTAGGCAGTCCAAGGACGCCGGCAATGTACCGCCGCACTTGGACGAACAATCCAAGACCCCCAAGAAGAGGCGCAAGGTTAACCATGGTACGCGAGCCCGCGCGCAAACAGCCCGCCACCATTCACAACTAAGGGTGTCCCAATACTGACTTTTCTGAGCGCCCACGCGCTGCGCCCACTAGCCTGCGTTTACTGCCGTAGATCTGTATGTCTCTTCTGTGTTTGGTGGCCTCCAATGGCGCATCGTACCTCTCCTCCCTCACGCGACACCTGCCATCCCCTGCCAGGAATGCGCCCCAGGAGCGTCTTCCGCCCGGCCTGAATCATGACTGACAGCGTGGACTCCGTGGTTCTCTCTAGCATATGACCTGCGATCTCGTATGTAAGATTCTTTTCGCCAAGACCCCCTGGCTTCCTTGCCTCACCTTCAATGGCGCAGTCGTGTCGTAACTGACCGCCGGGTGATGCGCACAGGAGCGACCATGCACCAGGTGCATAAAGCGCAACATCGGCCATCTCTGTCATGACGAGCCACGCGAGCATGAGACAAAAAAGGCCAAGAGCAGCACCATGGGGGCCTCTACCGTGGACGAGACCGAGACACAGTCGGACATGGCCCAGGCCCCCTTGGCAGACCAAGTTGTCGGCTCCATGGGTCCTCCGCCGTCCTTAGACGCCAGAATTGATGCTGCGGGTGGCGCCCAGGCGGGTAAACCGAGTGGCTTTGGTGCCGCGGCCCCGTTGGGCCAGGGCAACCCCCTGCTGGTGCAGCAGCAAGCATCACGAGCCAACTTAGGGGTTCCGAGCGGCCTCGGGCAGTGTATGTTACATTGTTTCTATGTGACAGCTCGGGGTAGTCGATGTCACGCGAGATAAAACTGCTGACCCAGCCCCTCCCGGGATACCTGCCTACCTAGTTACCGGGTTCTCGGACGCGTGGTTCAACCAAAACCACTTCCACGAGATGCACAGCTATCACCCCGGCTACAACCTTATAACTCCGGAAGTTACCAACGAGTTTAACTTGCTGAGCGACTTCCTGCACGGCAGCCTGCTGGAAGACGGGGCCCTCCTGGATGACCAGATTCAGGGTATTTCAGGGACCCATTCCACCCTGGGGCTGGGTTTGCCAGCCAGCAGTGGTAGCGCCGATACGGGTGGCAATAGCATGCTGCCTCCAAGTGCTGTATTGAAGGATGGGCTTGCGATCCTGCAGGCCGACAAGGGCAAGGCTATCTCCAGGCCCGGGAGCGTGGTTCCGATCGACAAGGCTCGCGAGTACTACCTCCAGGCGGCCGACCCGTCGGGCAATGATACGCCTGAAGCGCGGATGCAGCGGCTGCTCAAGGCCAAGTACGACGCGGGCTTGCTGAAGCCATTCAACTATGTTAAGGGGTACGCGAGACTGAACTCGTACTTGGATAGCCATATTGCGGCATCATCCAAGCAAAAGATTCTGCGCCAGCTAGACCGGTTCAGGCCCAAATTCCGGGAGAAGGTGCACGCGCTCACCGACATGGAGCTCGTCTTGGTTGAAATGTGGTTCGAAAAAACGCTGATGGACTACGACCGCGTTTTTGCAAGCATGGCAATCCCTGCCTGCTGCTGGCGCCGCACCGGGGAGATCTTCAGGGGCAACAAGGAGATGGCAGAGCTGATCAACGTGCCGGTCGACAGTTTACGTGACGTGAGGCCTCCCGCCCCTGCTGCTTATTTTCTTTCTTTCTTTTTTTGTTTGCGCACGGCTGACGTCTAGGTTCATCTCCATCGCATTAGGGCAAGATCGCTCTGCACGAGATACTAACAGAGGAATCCGTGGTCCGATACTGGGAAGAGTTCGGCACCATTGCATTCGACCCGGCACACGACACACTGTTGACGGCCTGCTCGCTCAAGAACCCGGACGACAAATCACAGGAGCCGCCCATCAAGTGCTGTTTCTCACTCAAGATCCGGAGGGACGACCACAAAATGTAAGCCCCTCCTCCCTGCGTCCTGCAATCCTGCACCCCGAGGCGGTTTTCACCTGTTTTCTGCCTTGCCAGGCAGGCTATCTGTACTGACATCCGCCAGTCCGAGTTTGATTGTTGGCAACTTTCTGCCTCACGACCCCCCTGAGGATTAATGCAGGGGAAAATTCATCACCCTACCTGTGTCGCTCGGGCGGGGCCTCAAAGAATGAATTTGAGGTGCTGAGCAACCCGCAGCGCCACAATGAACCACTACATATATCCTTAGGTATTGAAGATGGTGTTGGCTAAGAGGCAGTGTCTGCCTGCCCGGTGCTACAACTCTGGTGGTGAGACCACTCCCGAGCTGACCACTGGAACATGCATGAAGATTAACCACACTCTATGTCGTTGGCGGGTTGGTTAGGGATGAACAGCGCCGAGATACTTCAAGTATTCGATACAGAACCCAGGAAACAAATACACAAAGATGAGACTTTTATCATCTGATTTATCCGGGGAGGGAGTAGGTAGGTGGGCCGGTATACAATCCACCTGGGTACCTATAAATGGTTCACCTTTACATAGCACAGCACCTAGCATCAAAAACAACCTGCATGCTAGCCGCCTAGAAGTACACTCTTGTGTTTAAAGTGCCGCGATGTGTCTAGATATTCTCTGTGAGGGGGAAGGAGTCTCCTCGGTGCGCCTAGAATTGAAGCGAAGCTGTATTTCGGGTTGCGCGACCTGCTTCGCGCCTTCCGCCACATATCGAGGCGGCGTGACGGAAACCTCCAACGAGGAAACAACATGGTGCATCTGTGCCAGAATGTCGTGGCTTCCTGTTAATCTTGCTCGGAAAAATCCGGACTTTCCACAAGCCATTGTTGCCCTCAGGCACAAAGCAGAACAAACCTATGCATAATCTACCTACTCCTGGATCAGCTCATCATGAACAAGACTTGTGACCTCATCATCTCTTCTATCCTTGTATAGACGATGCCGCCAACACCTGCAGAGGCGGCCCAAACTGGCCGCACTTCCAAGATCAAAAAGCTGAAGGCGACAATCATCAGTAACCATCGATTCCCCGTCTACCTTCCATCCCTCCTGAGACGATATCTGTGCACAGCAGCGCTGACCAAATAATTCTAGAGCTGGCCGAGGACTTGATTCAGACCCTGTCGGTCCCAAGCCCCGAGCCCGCTGCGGCGGCCACCCTCCACGCCAGCGTCCGCAAGCACATCCGTAGCATCCAGCAGCATCAGAGCCAATACCATGTTCACCAGGCCCCCGACGCCGGGCTTTTTGGAAACCGAACCCTGGACCAGCTCGGCACGAACCTTTGGAACCGATGCACCCATGTTCGGCGGCAGGTCGCGGACAAGACCCCAGCGACGGCGCAGAAGGCCCTCATTCTATCGGCGCGCGTGCTTTCTTTTCAGATCATACATATGGTCCAGTGGGAAGATGCTTGCTCACCTGGAACTGTTGCCTACCTGATGAGAATGGGCCTGACAGCGGCAAGATCATGTATCGGTGAGCGCACACAGAGCCAGCGTCACAACGCGGCGGTATCACTGACAGCTCCAAAGAGGAGCACGACTCGGAGCTCACCCGGATAGTAGTCCAGAAGCTGGCCGAGTACGAGGGCAGAGCGGATAAGCTGTGTAAAGGCGGTATTGAAGCCGGTGAGGCCCACGAGTGCACCAGACGGAGGGCAGAGTATTATGGAGTGCGTGTGGCTTTGGTACGCTAAACTCCGGATCCAGGCTCAGAGAAGAATGATTGCTTACCCAAGTAGTGCTGGAAGGAGAACCAACTTGATGTCGCCGAGCACATGTACACCCAGATGGAATCTCTGCTCCCATCACTGGACACTAGCTCAGCAGAGAGCCTAGCCGAGGTTCTCTACGAGATTGGCAGGGATATGGCTATGACGAAGAGAGATTTTCCCATGGCCTCAAAGTGGCTTGCGAGAGGCAGCAATATCATCACTGGCCAGAACATTGGGCATCTTTCGGCTGAGGGAATAACCCTCAGGCTCTCGATTTTCCAGGCACATATCATGGCCCTCCTTGGACTCGAGACGCCCCAAGGCTTCGAGAAGGCACGCGGCCTGGTGAGCTACCTCGACAACAAGATTGGGAACCAGCCGTTTGTTCTCATTCTCCACCTTGAGCTCCTCAGCAAGTCGCCTGCTGAGGTCTTTGACGGTCAAGCCTATGCCGACGTACTCCGCCGCCTAATCAAGACCTTCAAACATACGGATCCCAACTTCAAAACTCTGAAAAAGCACATCCAGAAACTTCACGAGAAAACCCCCGGCCTCGCGGCCAAAGTGCTGGATGAGTTTCTAGGGGCTTTGCAGAACACCAAGTTTGAGCACGGCAACGGCGCCGAGTGGTACGACAAGCTCCTAGTTCTAAGAGTCAAGATGACCACACAGCACCGAGACTCCATGGACAGCATAGTTCAGACCAAAGCGTCCTTCTCCAGGCTGGAGCTTCCGGTCGGTTCAAAAGCAGCCACAGGCTCCCAAATAGTATGTCTGGCGCATGCACGCATGCATTTGGGATGCCCTATCAGCTGACACCACTACTTGCAGCTCATATGGAAGATGGTTGACGCTAGCTACTCTCAGGGGCACTACCAGTTGGCGGCGGAATGGTGTCATCTGGCCCTGGCCTCAGTCTTCCGAGACTCGGGCCCGATCACCAGAGCCAAGATTGAAAGGTGAGGGGCCATAAGTTCTTTACAGGCTATCGCTTCAGAGATGTATCTGCTCACTTTCTGCAGGAAGTTGTTGCTCTGCTTCCTGTCTCTCAACGACCTACCAGCCGCTCTAAGCACCTACCACGGCATGACTGAGCAGACTCAAAATGATGAGTTGACAATGTATCTGATGTTCAAAGTTGCGGTTCGAAACAGCGACTTTGAGCTGGCTGCCCAGTGTCTGGAAGCCGTTGGCGCTTCCGACAAGTGTGAGGAGTTGCTTTACGCGTGTGTTTTGGACGCACAGAAAGCTGGGGATAATGCATGCGTCGCCGAGGCTCTCAAGAGACTTGTCAGGGGGTTTGGGCATAAGAAGAACGGCTCGGTCCACCTCCCGACACTTCTGAGATGCACCATTCGGTATCTAAACAAGCTCTTTGAGGAAAGAGATGGGCATTCTGATCGTCATAATATCGTTTCGGATATTGTGGCCATGTTCGAACAGGGTAAGCAGAACCTTTCGTGGAGCATAAACTATAGAGGTTCACATGCTCACTATGGTCTCATAGCTGCCAAGGGAATCGAAAGCAACGAGACAGACGCCGGTGGCAACAAGCTTTTTAGTCTGAAGGAGCTCGAATGGTTCTGTCAGAACGCTTACAACTTAACAATCAAGAACGCGCAGGAATGGAATCCACGCCATTTGGTCCATACTCTAGATTCTTGCCTCAGAATCGCCGCCCAGTTCCCATCAGATGCGAGCTCGTCGGTTTCTGGTGATCTCCCGCTCCGCAGGATGTTCTGCCACTTCCTCAATGCATCAGCTCTGGCCGCTCTCGCTCGAGGACAGGACGATGTTGAGAAGCAGCTGCTCGACTATCGAGGGGTGCGGAAGCATGTGTCGGGATTCGAGACCGATTTGGAGAGCTACCAGGAGAGTGAGGGCGTGTCGCCTGCTGATTATAGACACCTACTCAAGAAGCTCCAGACTATCATGATTTTCGATCTGGAGGCCGCTGTTCACCTGGGACAGTTCAACGACCTCAGCGAGGTAGTGCGCCGGGCCGTCATCTGTGAGAATGCCGACACATTCAGGGCCATGGCAGACTGCATCTTGAGGCTCCAAGGGCCTTGCAAGATACCCTCACAAGGTGTTTCTTCCGCTGCCTCTCTAAACAGTCTCGGGAGACAAAGGCAGCTGACTAAACATAAACTTCTCTAGAGTTCTACTCCACCCTAAGCTCAATCACCAGCCAGCTTTCAGAGCTACAGGATAGCGACACGGCAACGTGTTCCAGATACACTCGCTGTCTATTTCAGGCAACGATGGGGCTGGATCCGGATCTAGCATTTGAAGAGCTCAAGACAGCCTGCGGCTTGGCGAAGAAATCAGTCGAGGTAAGGGGTTATTATCCCATATGCTATAAGAGGTCTTTACTGAATCCCATCATGTGGGCATGTGGCAGGTTGAAGGCTCACCCTGGCCTCGTGAAGAGCTGGAGTGGATCGCGACGGTGGCATACAACCATGGGCTCGATTGTTTTGGCCATGCAGACGAGGAGCGGGCCAACAGGTGGATCCAGACGGCCATCACTCTAGCCCATTACAACGACGACAAGGGCTCTCTGGAGCGCTTGATGCACGCCAACTATATGTCTTTGAATCTGAGCCGACAGAAGCGGCGAGATGCTTGAGGCTTGTTGTGCTACGTCTCTATCATCAGCTACATAGTCTAGATTGCGATGAAAAAGTTCTTCTCCCCTTCCTTGGGCACGACCCTGGCTCGCTGCATGATGGGGTCGACGCAGGCAAGTCGAATGCGCTCAGGGGTGGCGGGGCTCTCCAGGCGCAGCAGCCCATCGTCCTTGTCGTCGACGCCCACAGTGGCAATGACGCCGTACTGGGCGCGGGCGGCCTTGAGGGCGTCGCGTATGGCAAAGAAGACGACGCTGCCCATGAAGAGGGGCGGCTCGCCGACGCCCCTGCTGCGCTGGATGGTGCGCAGATCATTCCACTCGACGTCCTTGAGCAAGGTGACGTTGAACTGCTGGGGCACATCGCGGAAGCCGGGGATCTTGTAGGTGCCGGGGCCGCGGGTGAAGAGCTGGCCGGCCTGGGGCCCACTGCGCAGCCAGAGCGACTCCTCCATGGTGAAGAGGCCCATGCCCTGGACGAAGGCGCCCTGGATCTGGCCGTAATCGATGGCCGGGTTGATGCTGCGGCCCACGTCCATCTTGACGTCGGCGCGCAGGCAGGTCCAGGTGCCCGTGAGCGTGTCCACCTCGCACTCGGCCGCGGCGACGCCCTGGGTGAAGTAGAAGAACATCTTGCCCCTGTTCTCGTCCCACGAGTATCCGATCTCGGGCGTCTTGTAGAAGCCCTGGGCCGACAGGTTGACGCGGTCAAAGTATGCGGCCTCGGCCAGCTCGCCCATGGTGGCATCGGGCCCCAGCTTCTCGCGGTAAGGCGCCAGGCGGACGTTGAGCTGTTCGCAGGCGTTTGCGATGGCGTATCCGTTGAGGTCGGAAGAGGCAGAGGCGGCCGTGGCCGAGGCGTTGGCGACCGTGTTGGTGGCCGTCTCGGAGATGTGGACCTGGTCGAGCGGCACGCGCAGGGCCTGGGCGGCGACCATGGCCATCTTGGTGTGCAGCCCCTGGCCCATCTCGGTGCCGCCGTGGGCGACGAGGACGGAGCCGTCGTGGTAGATGTGCACGAGCGCGCCGGCCTGGTTGAGGAAGAGGGCGGTGAAGGAGATGCCGAACTTTGTCGGGATCAGGGCCAGCCCGCGCTTGCGCCAGCGGTGGCCCTCGTTGAAGCGCGCGGCCGCCTCCTTGCGGGCGGCGTAGTCGGTCTCGTCCTGCAGCTGGCGGTACATGAGGGGGACGTGCCAGTCCGTCAGGGCCTGGTTGAAGTGCGTCTCCTCGAGCGGCTTGTACATGTTGATCTCGTGCAGGCGCTCGACGGGCATGCCGAGGCGGTCGGCGACCTCGGCCATGTAGGACTCGGCGATGAACATGCCCTGGGGCCCGCCGAAGCCGCGGAAGGCCGTGTTGGACATGGTGTTGGTGCGGCAGATGCGGCCGCGGACGTGGACGTTGGGCACGCGGTAGCAGTTGTCGCTGTGCGTCATGGCGCGCTCGCACACGGCCGCGCTCAGGTCCCATGACCAGCCGCCGTTGTTGAAGACGTCGAGGTCGAGCGCCTGGATCTTGCCGTCGGCGTTGACCCCGACCTTCCACCGCCCCAGGAAGGGGTGCCGCTGGCCCGACGTCACCATGTCCTCCTCGCGCGTCAGCATGCACCGCACCGGTCGCCGCGTCTTCTTGGCCGCCAGCGCCAGGATCGTGCTCAGCGGCACCGACCGGGACTCCTTGCCGCCGAAGCCGCCGCCAAGCCGCTTGACCTTGACGAGGACCTTGTTGAGCTGGACATCGCACACACGCGCGGCATATACTTGGCTGGAGTAGGGGTGTGTGTAGCTTGTTAGCACAGCGCTCATGGGGTGCTATCTGGGGCGGCTCCAAGACACGGCTTACGTCTCATTTGCGTTCTGGGTGCTGCAGTATATATCCATCTCGCCGTCCTCGGGCTTGGGCACCACCAGAGCGGCGTTGGTCTCGAGATAAAAGTGCTCTTGGCCGCCCATGCGGGCGACGCCGGTGAAGACATGGTCGCACTTGGCAAAGGCGGCCTCGGTGTCGCCCTTCCTGATCTCGCGAAAGAACTTGTAGAAGCTCTCCTTCTCGATGGCCTCCTCGATGGTGAAGACGGCGGGCAGGTCCTCGTACTCGACCTTGACGGCGCGCGCGCCCTCGGCCGCTCTCAGCGCCGTCTTGGCCAGGATCAGAGCGATGGGCTGGCCCGTGGTGAAGACCTCGCCCTCGGCCAGAAAGACCTCCTCAAAGTGCGGCGCGCCCCAGCGGTTCAGCTCGGGCCGCGGCAGGTCGTGCCGGTCCACGTAGTCGACCACGCCGGGGATCTCGAGAGCGGCCGAATAGTCGACCGACAGGATCTTGGCGTGCGCCCGGGTGGACAGCACAAGGCAGCCGTGCAACTCGTTGGCGAGTGGCGGGATGTCATCCGTGTACTGCGCCTCGCCAGTCGTCTGCTTCAGCGCCGCCAGGTGAGGGTTCGCCTTTCCAACAATCTCTTGCTGGTACGCCACCGTGCTGTTGACATCGATGGTGCCGGTGGAGATCTCCCGCTCCAACTCTTCGACGGCATCCTTGTCGGCATGGTCAAGAGCAGAGGAAGAAGAAGCACCCTGTCCGTACAGCTCAGCTATAACGTCGTGGTAGAAGCGGTAGAAGAAGCCCAGCGCAAGAGACTTGCGGTAGGACGCCATGCCGCCTGGGACGCCAAAAGGGAGGTTGAAGTCCTCCTCCAGGGCGTTCATGCTGCCCTCGAGCGTCTCCAGGTCGGCGAACCTCTTTCCGGCCATGAAGTCCGAGGTGGCCTTGGCCGCCAGCGTGGTCGCAGCCATGCCTCCGAAGACAAGATTGCACTTCTCGACCACGCCATCGGCGTCCAGTTTCACCTTGATTGCCGCTGTGACAATTGCGATGTCGTCGTCCTTCCTCTTGGCCTGCTTGTAGGACCGGAAGTACTCGCCCTTCTCCTGGGTCAGCGGGATTCGGATCGAGGCAATGACGGCGTCCGTCTCGAGCGCCGTGCGCCGGTAGCCCCGGAAAAAGGTGGACATTGGTATCTCTGTTTCCTTGGCCTGTGACTTTGCCAGCAGCACCGAATCGGAAGCAACGAAGATGGGGTTCAGGTCCGAGATGGGCGACGCCGTGACGAGATTGCCGGCGGGAGTGCCGACGTTCCTGATTTGCCTCCCCGCAAAGTACTTGAGCTGCTTGTACATGGCAGCGAAGATCTGCGCCCGAGTGTCGCCAAACTTGGAGATGGCCTCTTTGCAGATGGCCTCGAGGTCAGTGAGGGTGACGTTGCCGCCGACCTCGACGTGATCGTCTTTAAGGGAGTATTGGCGCAGCTCGGGTATGTCACCCACGTACACCGAGACGGGGTACTGCTGTGCCTTGAACTTGATCTCGATCTGTGTCTCGGTGCTGCCGCCGATGATTTTCGCATTCGGGAAAGCACTCTTGAGCTCGAGTAGCTGGTCCAGAGTTACTGGGCGGTACCAACGTTTCCGCTTGTTTCCAAAGGACAGCAGCTTGAAGGCGTGCTTCTTGAGTGCTGGCGGAAATATGAGCTCTGTCTCTGGATCATACTTGACCAGGTCTGGGCGGGCAAAGGTCTTGAACGGAGGCTGGTCGGCGGCTTTTGAAGCTGACTTGCAGCAGCCGCCCGAAGGACCGTCGCCATTTTCCATACAGCAGCCGCTTCCGCCGGCCGCGGTGGAGTTGCCGCAGGCGGTGGGGGTCTTTTTAACACTGAAGGCCTGGGCGGCGTCGAGGATGGGGCGGTAGCCGGTGCAGCGGCACAGGTTGCCATCAAAGGCTTCCTCGACATCATGCTCCGTCGGCGCCGAGTTATTCCTGAGAAGTGCATACAAGCCTATGGTGTGGAAGAAATGTATGTCAGCAGTTCAGACACAGAGACGGATTCAGGGGGGTGGAGGAGGAGCAAAATAGGGGCAATGTGTGCCAGGGTTAGGGTCAAGGTACACACTCATGGCAATTCCAGGGGTGCAAAAGCCACATTCTGAAGAAAGCGAGCAAGTCAAGTCAGCGATACACATACACACACAGCTGTCTCTAATGGTCATGAAAAAGTTAGAGATTCAAGGCCGGGCTTACGGCTTCCGTTGCCCTGGGCAATCTGCTGCTGGGCCACGTGTGGCTTCTTGGAATTTCCAATGCCCTCGATGGTGATGACATGCTTGCCATCGACGCTGGCCAGCGGGGCCAGGCATGCGTTGACGCTAGCGTGGTAGATCTGCTTGGTGGTCGGGTTCCAGGCTGCTACAACGACGGTGCAGGCTCCGCAGCCGCCCTCTCCACAGCCGCTGCCCGTCACGGGACGTTGTCTTGTGTCAGTAGGCTGGCAAGGTAGAGAGATGACCGGGTGGTCACGTGGAATCAGAGAGCGCAAGAATGTGGCGGGCGTGGATTACAGCTTGGTGCCTGTCAGGCCAATGCCCCTCAGATACTCGAGCAGAGTGATCTCGGGGTCTATCTCGTCGAGCACGACCCTGGTGCCATTGAGGAAGAAGGAAACGCTGTCCTCGTAAGCTGTGGTGAGCGGGCGCAGAGGCAGCGAGAGGTCCCGCTCCGGGGACACCGCAGTCGGGGCCATCGGACCGGCGCCGGGCGGCTTGTTCCGCGGGCAGGTGTATTCCTAGAGGCGGAGTGGTGGTGGGGGTCAAGGCTGGTGCGGGAGGTTGCCTCGCTAACGGGAACCGGGAACCTCGGGCCCACAAAGGCGGCGGCAGTTGGGCAGGTTGAGCGGTGCTGGGGCCAAGAAGCAAGTAGATGAGAAAGATATGCAGCGACCGGCGTGAGATGTGCTTGCTGCTACAACCGAAACGAGGCCGAATGACGGGGTTGGTATCAGACTACAGCGAGCTCACGACGTACGTACGTCCACTCGCAAACAGCGGCCAGCAGGGGCTCACGCGGACGTCCTTATCGTGCTCCCAGGCAATCCATGGCCGCGGCTGCCAGGACATCCCGTTGGCTGGATAGCTGAGGGGTGGGTACGTGTGTGCGGAGAAGTGGCAAGGCGCCGATGGCCGACGACCAACGGCGCCCTCGAAGCGCTGCAGCCTGCTGACCACCAAAGACGTGGGCTTGCAGTGCAGTGCAGTGCAGTGCAGCAGAGGGCGGCCGCATGCTTGTGCGGGGAATACTTGCTGGGCGAACCAGCTGAGGATTGAAGACAGTGTCAGGCCTGCTCGGTGGGCATTGTTGGCACAGTCCGACAAGAACGCCTCGCCTCGCCTCGCCTCAACTTGGGCGCGCATCCACGCCTCCCACGACGCATCCAAGGCCAACAAAGCGGACGAAGGAGATTCCGTCAAGGTACAGCAGTGTTGTATTTATTTGCTCTTCTTATCCTTGCACTCCCAAATGTCCTGGCCAATTCATTCGTTGCACGGTGGAATCACCAATGCTCCGTTTTGCCTGGTTTCGTGGCCGTCTAATTTATGCTCAGGCTGCCTGAGGTGGTGCCCGCGGAGGAAACTGGAAACAGAAATCCATGCTGAGACCGCAGCCGCAAAGCAAACACTCATCATAGATAACAATCGATAAGAATAGGCCGAGACGAACCCACCTGCCTTGAGGCGGGAAAGTGGAGACGCCGCTCGGCTTAAAGCGCACCACATTCCTCCTCGGGCGGCCATCGTCGGCTTAGCTCGGCTTGCCATGGGACTGCCACCCTCGACGGGCCTATTCCGCCTCGCCCGAGCCCTGGGCCCTTACGTACAACCCAGCACAAGGCCGAGCACCCCCATCGGCGGCTCTGGGGGGCCGCCCCCTGGCCACTACGCCATGGACGCGGCTGGCGGCCGCACCTCACACAGCCATAGGTTGTGTGCACTGTCCATCCCTCGAGGCCGAGTCCCCTGGTCCTTGCGGGGGGCGTTTGAGGTCAGCCAGCAAAGGCCGAGGGAGTCCGCAAGTGCCATCGTCTGCCCCATCAGATAGCTGCTCGCTCCCCCTCGGGTTAGGCCTGGGGCCTGCCGCTGCAGCGGCTGCACTGGCCGGCCATCTCGGCGCGCGCCAAAAGCCGGTTTCGTGCATGGCTCTCTCGTCAGCCACCATAAATACGGCTTGTTCCCTTCGTGCCATGCCCACCGGAGTCATACCATCGTTGAGACATTGTACCTGCTGTCGAGCCGTCTCTGCCCAGTCTCCCTCACTCCCTCTTGGCCGCCCTATCAGAGCTACGCCCCCCGTTCGTCCTCCAGAGCAAGAAGCCCCTGTGCATTCGAAGTCCCAAAAAGTCTCGACATCTCACTGTTCTGTCCAAGGGACGAGGCCTGCTTTTGTGTCCATGTCACCCTCTGCCATCACAGACTCTCCCCCGTCCAGACTCGCGGTCGCGGACCCGGTCGGCCAGGCTGTCAGCGTCGACAGTCTCGCCGTCCAGGACCCCTTCCCCAGCTTCCATGGCTACGACCATGTCACATGGTGGGTGGGCAATGCCAAACAGGCAGCCTCCTACTACAACACCCTCTTCGGCATGACCATCATCGCCTACCGCGGCCTCGAGACGGGCTCCCGCTACTTCGCCTCGTATCTGGTCGGCAAGGGCGACGTCCGCTTCGTCTTCACCTCGCCGCTCCGCTCCCACGCCCACCTGCCGGCCGACGAGCCCATCTCGGCCGAGGACCGCGCCCTGCTCGTCGAGATGCATGCCCACCTCGAGCGCCACGGCGACGCCGTCAAGGACGTCTGCTTCGAGGTCGACGACGTCGACGGCGTCTACGCCCGCGCCGTCGACCAGGGCGCCACCTCGATCGCCCCGCCCCGCCTCCTGTCCGACAAGGAGCACGGCTCCGTCGTCACGGCTGCCATCCGAACCTACGGCGACACTACCCACACCCTCATCTCGCGCCGCAACTACCGCGGCGTCTTCATGCCGGGCTTCCGCCCCGTGACGAGGCCCACGCCCGCCGCCCACGCCGCCCTGCCCGACGCGCCCCTGCGCCGCATCGACCACTGCGTCGGCAACCAGGACTGGGGCGACATGGCGGCCGCGTGCGACTTCTACGAGCGCTGCCTGTCCTTCCACCGCTTCTGGTCCGTCGACGACAGCCAGATTTGCACAGAGTTCAGCGCGCTCAGCAGCATCGTCATGGCAAGCCCCAACAACGTCGTCAAGATGCCCATCAACGAGCCCGCAAAGGGCAAGAGGCGCTCCCAGATTGAGGAGTACGTCACCTTCAACTCGGGCGCCGGGGTCCAGCACATTGCCCTCCTGACCGACGACATCATCGCCACGGTCGAGGCCATGCGCGCCAGGGGCGTCGAGTTCATCGAGGTGCCCTCGACCTACTACGACTCGATGCGCAAGCGCCTGCGTACCGAGCGCCGCGACTGGGAGCTGCGCGAGGAGTTTGACAGAATCGTGCGCAACAACATCCTCATCGACTATGACGAGGGCGGCTACCTGCTCCAGCTCTTCACCCGCCCGCTCATGGACCGCCCCACCGTCTTCATCGAGATCATCCAGCGCAACAACTTTGACGGCTTCGGAGCCGGCAACTTCAAGAGCCTGTTTGAGGCCATTGAGAGGGAGCAGGCCGACCGTGGCAACCTATGATTGCCTTTCTTTTCTCCCTCACTAGGTGCTGCTCTACCATAATATCTGTTTTACTTTGCATGTTTCTCCTTCACCCGGAGGAGCCCCTTGGTTTGCTTTTTTTTTCTTTTTTTGCGCAGGCATTGCTTGCCATGTTCGAAATTGAGCGTTTACGGCGTGACGAATCCTCAAAAACGAGTTTGGACTTTTGTACATACAATACTACCACTTGGGAACCTGCATATTATGGGTTGGTTGGCTTTACCCCGAGTTGGCATCTGACCTGGAGCACCTGAAGCCCATGGTCATCTATCCAAAGTGGCTAGGAAGGTCCCCTACCTGCTGCCGCGTGGTCGCGGTAACACAGTACGGCCAACAGGCACATAGATCTCCAATCATTGGATAACATCACGATGCTGGTTGAAACCCTTGGCGATTCGTACCCATCTTGTTCTGTGCCGTATCAGCGGAGCTTGGGCGACCACACCTGAGGTGGCCCCCTATTTGGGCGGGGCGAAAGGTTTGACTCCAACTGAGCTCGCCTCGTGGCGACTCTTGCAGTTCACGGCCAAGAGCTCGGTATATATATAAAGAGGGTCCAACCATTACGGACCAAACGCCGTCTATGTTTGCCCTACTATATTAGCTGCCCAACGCCTTCCCATGTCGTGCGTCTTTTTGTGCTTTTGCAAAGTCAAACTCTTGTGAAAAGCCCCTAAAAATAGACAGGCGGCGTCAAAGGCGGCCCCTACGTCTAGAGATATTGCTTGTTCTACTCGTACAATGGACGCCCAGAATCATCTGCTGCCGTTAGCAGGCCCGCGGCTGCCGTTCTCACCGACGGCTGCCACCTCGTCGCGCGTATCGCCCTGGCAGCCGGGGCAGTTGTGAATAACCTCGTGCGCAAAGACGTCACAGTCGATACAAAAGTGCTTGCGGCAGACCTGGCACATGTACCGACTGCTCTCGCTGACGCCTTTGGGCACTTCCGGCTGGGCTGCCGCCCTCTGCTTCTTCTTGTCCCTGCCGCTCTTTGTGGCCACCGCGGCTGCTGATGGGACCGCCAGATGCTTGTTGCCTCCGTCTGTACCCTCTTTGCTTTTACCCTTCTCAGGAGCAGCAGCAGCTGCTGCTGCTGCTGCCGCACCCTTGCTCTTGGCATCTGGGAACGGAGCTAGGCACGCGAAGCAAGCTGTGCTCCGGTGTGCGTCTGCCCAAGGGACCTCGACCCATACCCGGAGGGGAAACAGGTGGTGGTAGGAGCGGGCGAGGTGAGTCGAGAGGATCAACGTCAGCCCGCAAGCCGGACACTCGGCGGGCAGGCGGCACACGCGCGACCCGCAGCGCGTGCAGAGGAAGCTATCGCGCGTCGGCCGGTTGTGGCACGCGCACAGCGCCGGGTCCGTCCCCGTCGTCCGCGACGGGAACCCCATCATCAGCAGCGACGCACCAGCACCGCCTGTGCCCTGTTGCTGCTGCTGCCCTTGCGCTTGCACCTGGCTCTGGCGCGTTGCCGGCGGCCGCGTAACCGAGAGGAGCAGCTCGCGGAAGTGCACGTCGTGCATTGCCACCATGTACCCTGTGCTCTCGTCATCGTCACCGACGAGGATGGGCTCTGACGCCGAGTGGCCCGCATTGGTCCTCCGACAAAGGTCCTCGCATATGAAAACTTGGGCCGACAGCCCGATGATGGAAACACGTATCCTGTCCGTTACGAGCCCGTCAATGGTTTCGTGTATGTCCCCGGGATCCGAGGATAGAAGGGCGCCAAATACTATGACGACCTCCCGAGTCCCGTGGGAGGGTGTATTACTAAAAGAGATCCGCACGGGTCAGCTTTTTTCTTTGTCTTGTTCTTTGTCTGGCCTCGCTTTAGAGCCATCATAACACAAACAACAGCAGGTAAGCTTACAATAGTGCGCCTCGGCACATCTCCAGGGCGTTTTGTAGACTGGGGTTGCCTGAAGGAGGGAGCTCCACCAGCTGGCGCAGCTTCTCGATGTGGTCTGCCGGGTTGCCGCTCATGTCGGATATCCTGACGGCGACGCCATCGCGCATGCCGACGATGGCGAGCTGGGAGATGGGGTTCTGGTCGAAGAACTCGCGCGCAAAGTCGATGGCGTAGGCGATGGAGACGCGGTGCCGCGACGGGAGCATGTCCTTCTCGTCCATGGCCGACGACATGTCGATGACGAGGACGAGGTGTCGGATGATGCCGCGCTGGATGGGCGTCGTGTCGCGCAGCACCCGCCGCCGCTTCTCGGCTTCGAGCCGCCCCTCGAGAGACAGGCCTGCGTCGGCCGCCTCGTCCGCCACATCCCACGACCGCTGCAGGTCCTCCCATGCCGCCTTACCCTTCCTCTTGCCCTTCTTGTCGCCGCCACCGCCCGACTTGCCCCCTGCGCCGCTGCCGTCCTTTCCGGTGCCCGACGGGCCGCTACCCTGGCCCAGCATCTCGTCATCGGACCCGTCGTCCGCGACGAACTCGCCGTCTGAGTCCGCCATCGTGGGTCGGCGCCGATCGGTAGGGTGGGAGACAGGTGCGAGACGTCGGAGGTGTCTGCACGATCACACTATGCTACCCGGATCCTGGGGCAAGGTTCCGGGTGTCGGACGTGTCGGGCCAGTGGGATGCCGCCGCTGGGCGCTGCGGCGCGGTGGTCGGAACAGGGTCGGTGCGCGATCAAGACTTTGGACCAGGCCGGCGATAAGGCCGTATCTGGCCGAGCCGCAGACTGGATGACGGCGCTGCTCAGAGATGGAGGGAGCGCTGCTGGCTCCGAGCTTGCCGTGTTCTCTTGGATGCGCAATCCAGCTTCGGCTGCGGGGAGCGAGTCCTGGCTACTTTGTGCGCAGAGGCGTGGTTTGGGATGGCTCGTGTGTTTCCAGCAAGGCTCGCACGCTGAACGGCAATCAATCGCGGGTGCCTTGCCTTGTACTCGGAAAAGCAGCCTTGGTAGGGATGCAGGTGGCGTGGCGGACCAATGGCAGCGCCAAACGCACCCCACAGGAGCTCCCTCGTCCATCCATGCTGGGGGAGCGACGGCGGGGAGGTCTGTGGCCCAACTCTATTCCCGATCGGGCCGGTCAGGATGCATCTTGACCGATATGCATTCCTCCCGTCCTGCCTCTACGCCGCCAGCGCTGCACCATACGTCACACATGCAAGCGGGGTCTCCGTGCCAGCCACCACTAGTTGGCCCAGGGACGATGCGACGATAGAGCTTCCAAGCTAGAACTATATGCATTTCCGGTTATCTACAGCAGACGGTCTGCCCACCTGCTTCCATATAAAGCCGTCTGGCAGTTCAGTCCAGAGGAGGGGTATACTATGTCGTGCTCTAATACAGGTAAAATCAGGTATCAAAAAAAGCTAGGAAAACAGAGAGGAACAAAGCCGTTATACAAAGTCCATCAAGAGCGATATGGGATACCTCTGGTACAACGTGTCCTCCCACTCGTGCTGGCCGCCGGAAATCTGTATTTCCTTTAAGTAGATTGAAAGGCGCGCAAAACAGATTATCTTTCTCCTCCTCCCACGGAGACGCGCCATCCGCGTCTCCCATTAGCCAAGCCAAACCCGCATATCTCGCGGCACCAGTGAAGGCAAGGCGAGTCGGCTGTTTTTCATATACCAATAGTCGCGGGAAGATATTCCCGCGGTTTCGGGTCTCTTCCGTACTGGTGTCTGTGTGCGTGTGCGTGTAAATGTGCATGCGTGCGTGTGTGTGTGTGTGTGTGTGTGTGTGTGTGTGTGTGTGTGTGTGTGTGTGTGTGTGATTGTACACGTTCGGTGATCGTACGATCATGTACGCGGCGATAGGAGCCCGTTGGCCTATCAGGTATCCTAAGTGAGCGGAAGAAGCCTCGAACAGAGTAGCTCCAAACAGCAAAACCGTGCTTTTTTTAAAAGAAAAAATTTGTGTCTTTTTGTTAATGTCCAGCGTGCTGGTCCGTCTGATTTGCCAAAGAAGACAATCATGGATAGGTGGTGCCGACGGGCATCGGCCAGTCGTCTTCGGTGATGCTGGACCAAAAGATCCAGATCATGACGACGGAAAGCAGCGTGAACAGAGTCTGGAACAGCGAGCCGTCGATCTTTCCGGCAGTGCCCTCGCAGATGTATCTGCTAGCGACGTAGTTGAAGATCTGGCCGATGGCAAAAAGAATCAAGGCGCCACCCAGATAAAGCATGGGCTTCGTCTCCTGCAAGACCCTCAGGACCAGGATAGCCTCGAGAACGAAGAAGGCGACAATAAAGATCAGCGGCGCAAGCTGGTAGAGGACGTAGAGGGCGATGTGCTTGTTGGGCAGCTGGTAGCTCGAATTCCAGTAGCCGGTCCACTGAAATCCAGTGTCGAGAGTCACATAGCCGGTGCCAACCAGAAGCACTGTAGCGGAGAGGAGCAGCAGTCCCAGCGAGAGAGGTGTGCCGTCGTCTATGATCTGGTAGCCCACGACCGCGTTGAGCATCAAGACCCAGGTTGTGGCGATTATGAAGCCGATGTGAATTCCGGTGAAAGCCTAGGGACTGATTAGCAAAACATATCGGCAAAGAGCAGTTTGACTGGCCTTGGCCAAGCTGATCAGGCATTACTTACAACTCTGACAGCGGCAGGGAGCGGGAATTCGCCAATGGTGAAGATTTCGCATATTTGAATCACGATGTATCCAAGCAGGAATAGTTGCATTTCTCTGTGTTCCCAATTTGTCAGCGCCTGTGGAGATACGGAGTGACGGCATGCGCGTGCCTGGTATTAGAAACATACCTCCTGCCGACCGCGGCCTTTTTCCTCTCTGACCGAAGCAGTAGGTAACCAGCAACTGCAATGGCGGTGGCGCACAGCAGTATCACACCTATGGACAAGATACACAACGATTAGTATTGAGAGCGCGAGAGTGTCAGCGGGGATTCGGAGATTGCACCAACCTAGGTTTCCAAGCTTCCCGTTACTCAATGGTATCCCCGTAAGCTGGCACCCTCCCCATTCACCCTCCTGATTCTTCGCATTGTTCAAGACCTGCGGTTGTTACTCATAGTCAGTGACCGGGCCCGGGCGATATTGCAGAGAGTACCGTATGAGCGTGGAGGTCTTACATTGCACACGGGAAGCGTCGAGCCCCAGCAAAAGGACTGCATGGCAGAACCGCGAATATGTCAGTCGGATTGGATCATCACAATAGTTGTGCCAACACCTTCGACCCGTCCTGTAACTCACGGCAAAGTTCCCAAACTGATTCGACCCCGACATGATTGATGGTTCCCGTGGCGCCCGGTGGTTGATAATAGCGTCAAGGCCTGTAGAGGGTTGGCTGGCCGCGAGTCGACCAAATATGGTCCGACCCGTCCTTCGTCGCTGTCGTCGTCGTCGTCGTCGCGCTGGAGATGGACGTGTAGCTGTCGGATCACAGTAGTTACGGGCTCGTCGGACAATGGATGCGATGCGCCGTAGGCCAAAAAAAAAAAATCAAGTCGGTTGTGGCCAGGGGTGCTGAAGGTCGTGCGCACGCGGTTGACACAGGTGCTCGATCGGTCAATGCGGCGGGCGGCTGCCGAGGTCCGATTGTCGCGCCAGGGATGGTTTTCCAACGCAGATTTTAGCCCAGAAAGCCCGTTCTCTTTCTTATTCCCAGTCCAGTTGGTAACGCCGGTTCGCAGTGCGTTGTGTCGTTGCTTCTCGACGAGGAGTGATGTGCAGCTGGGAGAAAAACGCCGCAGATCGCTTCGGTGCGGAGGTGGGCTGCTTCGGGTCGGGGCTCGTTGTTGTGGTAATGAGGACTGGAGGTTGCGGAGCTGCAGGGCGAGGAGGAGGGCAGGCCACCTCGCCGCTAATATAAAATTCAATGCCAGGAACGGGCAAGGAGCCAAGCCCAAAAGAGAGTTGGCAACACGCCCAAGCGAGCAAATACGCGGTGGCAGGTCGACCCAGCTCCGGTCCACACTATGTGGGTCTTGTCGTGCGTGGTTATTGGGCGACGCGCCACTGAAACTGGGGCATCGGGTGCCTCCAGGGGTGGAGGCTTGACGTGGTCGAGCGAGGATCGGGAACGAAAAAGATGAGGCGCAGGGGTACCAAGGGTCGGCCACTGGCGCCTGTCAGCCCGGAGGGTGGGGATGGAGCGAAACAGCGACCGGGGGGTGTCAACCAGAATACAACAGCGGGAAATGAATCTTTGATTTGCGGTCCATTTGGCAGCAATCCTTCATTGCCTGCCACCATTTCATGCGGCCTAGCAAGGCAGAGCCAACTTCCACAGCGCTAACCCGAAAGCATTGATGCACGCATCACACCAAGAAGTGCACATATCATCATCATCAATTCACCAAGCGCTCTCTTTCACTTCGATAGCTGCTTGCGGTGGCGCGCCACGAACGACCGGACTGGATGGCTTGCTTCTGGGACAGGAAAAACATCCCTTCTCCGCTCGTTGTCATGGGAAATTCCACCGTCCCCAACCACTCGGCTACTTATCCTCCGTTGGAACGGCGCCTGGGGCATTGTTTTGTCCTCGGGCGGCGCAGCAACGATACCGGGCGTGGCATTGTGCGCCCTTTTCAAGTCGCATCTCAAACAGGAGGCAAAGAGAAAAAGCAAAATGAGATTGAAGCCATCTTGGTTATGTATACAAATCACCCACCAGCATCGCCTCCTTCATGCGGCCATCCCTTTATCCATGTCGAACGAATCATTCCGAGCAGACGAAAAACGGGTGCTGCTAATGCCAGCCATGCCAGCCTCCCAGGGTGGCAGCTCCCCCTCTTTGTCTCCTCCAAGTTTTCCCCCAGCGAGCCGGCCCACCACGCTCGCGCCACCCTCTGCTCAGCAGCGACCTAGTCGCTGCGTGACAGACGGAACCTTGCAGGAGTCTGTGCTGAACACGATCCGGCGACGCGCACGTCCTTTCTGCTTGTCGCGTCGCGAGTGATCTTCGTTTTGCGACAAGTGGACCGCTCGGCGGGGCCGTTTTAATGTTTTGCGCCCGGCGTCCTTTGATTCTCGTGACTGCCAGTAGAAACCCAGAAACTGTCCCCACCACGCCGTGCCGTTTGCGGCACCTTCCCAGGCCGCCGGGGGTCCGAGATGAGGGCCTCCAGAATCGACGTTCTTCGAGCTCCCATTCCATCTGATTTGTCCACCGAATTTACGGGCCGGCGCCAAACAACCACCAATCCGTCGCCGTGTTTAACAATCTTCCCCACAAGTCAATATGTTCATTCCCACATCTCCATGCGCGGCTGTTAACCAACCACGGCAGTAATCCATCTTGTGCGCCAGACTACAGTGGACATGCAGAAGCTTGCCACCAGCTATATCAAAACGCGTGTCCTGCGGTGCTGTCAAGGCTGTGTGTGGCATCGGAACTGGGGCGTTGGCGCCACCTACTGTGCCACACGATCGACTTAGCCACCCATGATTGCGATGCCCTCCAAATCAGCGAGGCATCCACATCCTGTCACATGTTTGGACTTCCACACGGCCTGTTGATCAACTTGCAAGAGTTTGGTCGTGACTGTGAAAATTATGGGTTAGATGAGGACTGTACCGAATGGGAGAAAATTCGGTGCAACTTATTCCCAGAAAGCGGACACTGGCTTGAGGGGAACTTGAATGGTGAAATTGAAAGTATGGGCAGGAACGGAATAGAAAGAGAGACGAACAAAAGACCAGGGAGACGGAACACGGCCTCCGTTTACCAACACACGAACCGCCAGAATTGTCCCGTGCCATGTCAACTTCCTCTCTAAATTCAACCTCCACGTGCCACTTGTCTAGTCCGCAAGCTCTACTGCTGGTAATAATGCCCGAATGTTTAGTTATGAGCCAGCTTTCTTCGTTCTTCACTTTGATGGCCGACTGCCTTCCCTTTAGCCCACACAAATGGCCTGTTTACAAAATGCTCCTTCAGACATGATGTTTTGCGATCCCAAAGGAGCTTGTATGCTTTGCATCTGTTCATTTGGACTCGGAAGTCGATAAGAAGACAAGATACATAAATGAATCATGTGCATCAGGAAGGCCAGATTCCGAAGAAGCTCCGGATATTCGTCTCGGCCCTGACTTGGGAAAATTTATCATTAAAATGGTGGGTGATAGGAAAATGGAGATTCTCGAGCCGATGCGCTGTCGCGTGTCGGTAGTTTGGGTGGAACTTGGGTGAATATGAGCAAGCCGAGGAGGCGTTTTCGGAGGGGTGGTTTCCATACCGAACCACATGGGACGCCTCATGTCCTGTCACTGAGGCAGTCCTGCTTGTCACTACTTCCATCCCCGTATATCAACAGAACCTAGATTGTGAGACAGACCGGAGGTGCCCTTAGTCGGGGGTGCTTATCTATGTTCTAGGCGCTTCGCAGGAGATAAAATATGTGTTTTTGCATGAAGACTTATATTTGTAGCAGAGTTGGGGATAGCTGTGATAACTTGCTTCTGGGTAAACAACACATCACTCAAGGTACAGTGCCCGGCTCTTGGGCCGCATTACCGACCAGAGGTGACGCCAAGGCTTCGACAGGCGCCCATACGGAAAGAGGAGTCCAATAGGAATGTGGTGCATGTATCAGGACGATGCGAGCTATGAGCGGTCACAAGGGCACCACCGTGTTGGGGTTTTTATATTATGATATTTTTATGTTTTTATTATTATTGGTTTTACGGCATAAGAAAGACCTATGCGGGGAGTTGGGGGCCAGAAAAATCTCAAAGGCAGAGGAGCACTTGCTGGATAATCACGGGCTTGGGTGCATTAAATGTCTCCCTGGACCTAGCCGCGTCTCAAGAAGGGCGAAAGGAATCAGTAATTAATGTGTTTAGGTGCCGAGCACGATTGCAGTGTGTGCCTTAGGCACGCCGACCTGCCATCCCACCACCTGTCGCCATCCCGCACACATCCCACGATCCCACCGCCTCCACGATCGGGCCCATAAAAGAAAGGGAACTAACTCGACGTCATCAGGCTCAATCGTGGAGCCGACAGGGACTGACCGAGTCGGACAGATTCCCGTGAACCGAGCCAGTCCAGCCAGCAGAGCCGCAAATTGAGCGCCGGCCTCAGCAAGGCTATGCTTTTGCATGATTTCCCCCTTTTGCTGATAAGAAGGCTGTGAAGGGGCCGAGATAAGCAACTAATGGGTTTCAATGCAGGCTCTCGGACTCAGGGACAACATCTAGGATTGCGATCACTGAAAGGGCTGGGGAACTTCCCGAATTCTCGCGGCTGTGCCCTCTGCATGGAAAACCCACGGTCCCAATTACCTACCACTACCCGCCGCTTCAAGCCAAGCGCCGAGGTCCATTCTCGGGTCTAGGGAAAAGGGGGCCCTTGGCTGCAGTCGACGGTGGGTCGCTGGATCGGTCAGGCAGGCCAAGGCACAGAGGATGTCAAATGCTCTTCTCTCTCGCTGATCAACCGGGATTCCAACTTGATTTTTTCCTTGTCGGAGCGACTGTAGAAAGTGTTCATGTGAGCGTCTCCCCCCAGCCTCCAGTCCCAGCACCAGACGCAACTTCCCACATGTTGGTGCGCTTGACTCGCCAACGCCCAGCCCAGCGCCCCCACGAAACTCAGCCGACCAGGCAGTCGCAGCACGATTGAGGCCCATCCCGCCCCGCTGGCACCTGCGGCCCCAGCCTGACTCCGGCCTGTGCTGCACTGTGACGCAGCGCGTCCAGCCGCGGATGCTCATCGGACCCTGCTTGCTCGGGCCAACTCACAGGACAGGATCATCCTGATAGTTCCATCCACCCACAGACCCGACCAGGAGAGCTGCCGGCCAGACACCACATTGCAGTCGCACCTGACTGCCCGCCCGCCGAAACCCCACCCCATCTTTTGCCGCCGTCCGGTTCGGCCTGGCCCCATTCGCTCGCCTCGTGTCTGTGGGCTTTGGCAGCCGGCGAGATTTACCAGGCACAGGCGCAAGGCACCATCTACCCCCTCCCCCTCTTGACTGTCCACATCCGCCCAACCTCGAGTCTACATGCAGACGGGCGCTGCTGCTTGACAGCCCCCAAGGTTGCCCAACATTTCCTCCTCACAACCGAATCGCCTTCCCTCCAACATTCCCCTACGAACACTGTCCGGACAGCGATCGAGCGCCAACGAACAGTCGACCTCGCTCCTCCCACGCAACGGCGGCCACTCCTCGGGCCGCCGTCAACGCCCGCCGTCTCCAGCGCCCTCGGAGCCTTCCGACTCGGCCTCCGAATCCTCCTGGACCGACACTGGCGACATCGCCGAGCAGCTCGCTGCCGAGGACCCCCTCCGCAACCGCCTCCAGGACACCCTCAATGACGACATCCTCGCCGGGGCCCTGAAGCGTCCGCCACACAAACACGGCCGCACCAGCCGCCCTCGCTTGCACCAGAAGCGTCGTAACCGTTCCCAGTCGGGATCGTCGTCCGACGCCGGCGACATCTCGCGCTCGCGCTCTCCGGCCTCCCGCCGCCGCCGCGCCGGAGCCTTTGACAAGGAGGCCATCCAGGTCCCCGATTCAGTCGTAGTTCCTCGTCCGTCCCGGGCTGAACGCCTCATCGCTCGCATAATGGCGGGCCGCTCCAGTCCCATACATGGCCTTACCGGCAAATCCTTGATGTTCGTCCTCTTCTCAACCTCAGCATAGATACTGGCTATTGCCCAAACATACCAGCCGACGCCCGCCTTCCCTAACCTTGGGCTGGGAGACAATGTGCTGCCACATCTCTCGCTGCGATGGCCTAGTCGAGGACACCTCAACTGACAACCTCGAAGCTACTTTACCAGTATCTTTGTCTCACTGGGAGTATTCCTCTTCGGATATGACCAAGGTGTGATGTCGGGCATTATAACGTAGGGACACCCCGCAACCCTCCTGTTCCTCTCCCGCTGGCGCCTTTCCGGGATTCCTAGCACGAAGCTCGGGCAGGAGCCCGGCCTACGTATTACTGTGCTGAATTTCTGGTACTAACCAACCGACATGTACCTTTCAGTGGCCCATACTTCAAGGAGTATTTTTCCGACCCATCCTCTGCACAACTGGGGACTATGGTCGCCATTCTCGAGATTGGCGCCTTCATATCATCCCTCAGTGTCGGCCGGATCGGCGACATCATCGGCCGCCGCAAGACGATACTTTACGGATCCATGATATTCTTTGTCGGCGGTGCCTTGCAGACACTGGCAACAGGCATGGGTATGATGATGACTGGGCGCTTTATTGCCGGTCTCGGAGTCGGCATGCTGTCAACGATTGTTCCTGTCTACCAGTCGGAGATCTCGCCGCCCCACAACCGCGGCAAGCTTGCCTGCATTGAGTTCACGGGAAACATCGTTGGTTATGCGGCCTCGGTCTGGGTCGACTACTTCTGCGGCTTTATTGAAAGCCACATGTCCTGGAGGCTGCCCTTGTTGATGCAGTGCATCATGGGTGCCTTGCTTGGGTTCGGCAGCCTGATAATTGTTGAATCCCCGAGGTTTGTCCCCCCATGGGCTTTACCCCTGCCGACCAGCCGCTAACTTGGGCCTGTAGGTGGCTGCTGGACAATGACCATGACGAGGAGGGAATCGTGGTCATCGCCAACTTGTACGGCGGCGGTGATATTCACAACTCCAAGGCACGAGAGGAGTTCCGTGACATCAAAATGGATGTGCTCATCCAGCGCCAGGAGGGTGAGCGGTCGTACAGCGACATGTTCAAGAGGTACCGCACCCGCGTCTTCATTGCAATGTCGGCACAGGCCCTCGCCCAGCTCAACGGCATCAACGTCATCTCGTACTACGCGCCGATTGTGTTCGAGTCTGCCGGGTGGGTTGGTCACCAGGCTGTCTTGATGGCGGGCGTGAACGGAATCACATACCTGCTCTCGACCATTCCACCCTGGTACATTGTCGACTCGTGGGGGCGACGTCCAATTCTGCTCAGCGGTGCGGTCATGATGGCCATCTCGCTCTCGCTCGTCTCCTACTTTATCTATCTCGACATACCATCTACGCCCATGTATGTCGTCGTGTTTGTCATGATTTACAACGCGGCATTTGGATACTCGTGGGGCCCCATCCCCTGGCTCTACCCGCCGGAGATCCTGCCGCTGAGCATCCGGTCCAAGGGCGCCAGTCTCTCGACAGCGACGAACTGGGCATGCAACTGGCTTGTTGGTCAAATGACCCCCGTCCTCAAGGATCTGATCACATGGAGGCTATATCTGCTCCACGCTTTCTTTTGCGCGTCCAGCTTTGTAATTGGTAAGAAGAAAACCCGCCCAGCTCCGCGTTTGGTGTCTGTTCATCAAAGCAGGGTCAACTGACAAAAAGGGTGCCCACCAAAGTGTACTTCATCTATCCAGAGACGTGTGGCGTTCGGCTCGAAGACATGGGGTCGCTGTTTGGGGATGGCACCACGGCAATGGGAACCCCGGCGAATATGGGCACGCCTGCAACACATGCGGAGACTGGAAGCCTCATCCGCTCGTCATCACCGATCCCACCGCTCGACATCCGTGGGCGGGGACATTTCGGTACGAGTAGCGCCATTGCGGGCCTGCCTATCGACCCGCCAGACGAGGTCGACCCAGAAATCGGTGGCAAAAACCAGCCGGACGGGCACGGATCCTCGGCCGGCGGAGGCATCGGCGGTTGGTTCTCTCGCTTTATGGGCCGCGGGAGAGCGCAGCAGGGCGGCGAGTCTAGTGGTAGCAGGAGCGGCGGACAGTATGCCCCCATCGGCCAGGCAGACGATTAAGGAGGGAAGTGCATGGATGGGCTTGCACTCGAGAAACGACAGTCTCCGAGCGGGCAACGCTTACTGCCGTGGGAAGGGGGCGCAAATTTGCATTATCTCGGGATCATAGACGTGACCAGTTGTGATTCTCATTTTTTTTCCTCTTTTCTTTTTTCTTCTTTTTCTCCTTCTCCCTGAGCTTTCCCGAGGATTGCATATAGAGCCGTGGCCTCCGTCGCCGTCGGTTGAAGGGCCCGAAGCGGCACCCTTTGTTGTTTGCTTATGGGGTTTCTGTCCGAATCCAACGGACCTTTTGTTTATTGGGGTTGAAAGAGGGGATAAGCGGCCATCTGATGGACAAAAATTGGACAAGCAGCTTCCAGCGATATCATGTTCGCTTTTAAGATACTTTCTTGGACAACAGAATCCTTTCCTGAACGAATTGTCCGATATATGTGAAGTCGGGCAGTGACTATCATGTCACGTGACTGGACCTTGCGGCTGCCAAATTGCCTCCACTGCATGACTGAACGCAACTTTGAATATTTCTTCCCGGCGTCCTTGAAGGTGGCGATCGAAGCTACCATCGACCAGCCCATAGATAAAATGTCTCAGGCAGAGATAATCTACGCATACCGGCACCTGTACCGGGCGGGGCTGCAGGCAGTTAAGTACTCGCAACCGGCGCGGACCGTGGTGCGGGATCAACTAAGGGAGGCCTTCCGCGACAAGAGCAGTGCCCACCTCTTCGATCGGGAAAAGGTCCTGCAGACCTGCCACTTCCTCAAGTCGGCGGCGCGGGAGCGTGGGGTTGCACACCGCATCGTCAAAAACCTCGTCCTCACGGCGTATTTCCGCAGGCGAAAGACCACGTTCTCGTATCACTACCTGAAGTTGAGGAAGCCTCAGTGAGTCTATTCTTGCTCATCTCTCTCCCCATGCTCACTTATTTGGTGTCAAACTGACGGCGTCTGCGCCTGCGCAGAGATCACATTGAAAAGACAGCCTATGTTCACTATGACAGGACGGTCGACATGCTTAACCGCACCATGGGCATGTGTCTGAAGTAAATCGGCAGCGCCCCGGCTACACTGCACATGCCGGGGAGTTGTGGCACGGGCGTCGCTAGTCTTGCGGCGGAACAAGCAGTCTTCTTTGCAGGCATCCAGAAACTGTCGCACCCCATACTTCTTCAGTGAGGGGGCTGTCAACATGTCGTCCAACTTCGATGCAGTCAAATACTGCTACCCCATCATCTACAACATGGGCGCGCACCGGTAAATAAAAATCTCAGCGGGTTTGCATGTTCCGCGGCCGGATATCCCACAATATCGCCCACGGGTAGTAGCCAGCCAGACGGAACCCAGCCCTCTCTGATCGACGTTGCACCAGAACGATTTTTTGCACACGTGTCTGTACCTCTCTTGAAACCCTTTATCAAGAACGTTGCACTTCTGGACGGCTACCATGCTTCAGCCCGACAACCAGGCCATGTTCTGACCTCCTTTTACAGCTGGGGTTGACGTCGAGGTCAACCCTGAGGGCGCCGGAGCGAGGCTTACACATGGCTGATCGGATGAGAGGACGAAGGCGATGATTTTCGCGGTGTTTGTATTGGATCCCTGAACCCCTCAAGATGGACCTTGTATGATAGCTGGAGATGACTGGAATAGACACAATGTCACTGTTTACCACTACTGAATAGTTAACGATACCACTCATCCACTGTTTGCTTGGCAGCCAGGGAAGCTTGCAAATCAATTTGCACATCGAGTCTGTCGCATGTAAGTCGTATATCAGGCAGTCATGCAGGATGGTTTGATCATGGGCATCCTCAGTGTAATGCAGCTGTGCTATGGCCAGTGCGACTAGCCATTTTTCGCCTGCTTCAACGGCTGCCTTGGCCAGATTGAGTCCAAGGCCTTGCTCGACTCGGCCTGTAACCTAGTGATTGCGACGGGCGGCTACCTCAACGATCCCACGAAGCAGGATCTCATCACTCTTTCCCAGTCACCACCAGGTAAGCATAACTACTTGATTCGCCGCTTGAATCTGTGGTTAGGCACTGAAGCTCATTGGTCTGGTTTCGTGTCTACGCCGGGGCCTAGCTTGACCACGAGGTGCCCAAAACCGTGGGAGGAAGGGTCTTCTCAGTTCCCGCGAAAATACTGACCCTTGCAGATGGGGTCAAACTGGCGTATGAAGACGTGCAGTCTATTCGGTCCAAGGGAATCTTCTACCGCTTCGACATTGCAGCACGGTGTCTCTCAAGCGGGCGGCTTGACTGATTTTATCAGATCAGGAGGGGCTGGGTCTGTCTCATAAATGGAGTGGTTCAGGTATAGGTAACTATTCCAGACCAATATCACGTCGGTACTAAACGCCTTTTCCTCGGACCCTTTCACGCCAAAGTAGGTGCTTTCGATCGATTCCTCCAGTGCCCTGCCAGCATTATAAATAGTGACTATTCGACCTCAGGTACCTTAAATAACGACCTCGTTCCATCATAAGCCCACCGTGGAATGTTGCCAGTTCTATTCCCCACTATTTGCGTATCTGTATCAGAAATCAGGATGTAGTCTGCTTCGAACATTCTTCGGCAGGACCCGCAATCCGACCTGCGATGTCTCTAGGTGCCCGCCGGCGCTGATAACCAGCTCTGTTGCATATACCAGCTCTAGTCTAGGGTGAGCATCTGACATCCGAGATTGCTTCGACAGCACGCCATCAACAGCCCAGCCAGGTCACACAGTTCTTGGCAATGAGGGCTACCAGAGCCTACTTCTGGTAGAGTCTATGGTGGAGGCCGCTATCCCAGATCTCCAGCAGACATGTACTCCGGCTGGGTCACCGTGCTGAGGTCTGTCGGTGGTCGGGTGCAGAAGGTTTTATGTGCGTTTTCAACCGAGCCACTGCACGGACTGGCGAGCCAACGGGCCCGCAGAGCCAAGCTTGCCCTGAGCTGTGGGCACGTGCATACCCGCAGAGCATGCCTTCGGTAACGTGTCTGGCACACTGGTTCGAAGAGCGTTTGGCCAAATCTAGGCAAGCCTTCGGCCGAGGCCCCCTCGTCTTCCATCAAGACAGGCCCCCTCGCCCTGGGAGAAGAGAGAGCAGGTCGGAAGCTGAACCGGGCCTTTTAATTGCTCGGGGTTCCACCAGCTCTGCCGCGTTTCAACGGCCCACCTTCCTGCAGCAGCAACCCAAGCTGGGCCTGTCCACTCACACCATTCTGCTTTGGCAACCCCGCAAAGCAATCGAGGTGGGCCCTGCCATCCAATTGCCGCAGCTCCTGAACGTACCACCATGGACTGCTGCCGCTCGCTCCACCACGCTTGGCCGAGTCTAAATACTCCTTCCCGCCCTCCGTGCCATCTACCGTGCACAAGGCCGCTGGAATGGCCAAGGCACAAAAGGGCCAACGCAGCAGGCAGAAAGCAGGCAAGCTCTATCTAGACCGCCGCCGCGGGCTTTCTGCTGAGCACTGGGCGCAGATAGAGGTAACCCAGCCTGAGAACCCGCGCGCCCACCTCGTTTGCCCAGTCTCCCGCGCCATGCCCTCGCACCTGGCACCTCTGAGGATGAGCTCCATACGCAGACCTCCCCCCTCCAGGCTCGAGCTTCCAGGCTGCATGTACAAATGTACCTACATGGCTACCTACCTACCCCGACCTACCCCAATGCTGAGCCAGCACCTGCGCTCCCCGGCCTGGCTCCAACACCAATCAATGTGCCTCGATGCATGGCCTACGGTAGCGTATACAGCAGCGGCCGGCTAACAAGACGCAGCAAACTAGGTTCATAGATCGACTCGAACCTCGTCCACCCATACTTCTTCTCGACATACCCCGCAGCAAATACGACCCCTACCCGACCGAGGCGAAGCTCCTGTCATAGCCTACGTCAGGTCGCCGGCAATCTACGAGCCTGCCGCCCTTTTCTCCCGCCCCGACCTCGTTCCTGCTACCTGCCGCATCCCTGCGGCCAAACCCCGCTCCAAACAAAAAAGCCGAGGAGGAAATCCGTCCCGCGAGAGCAGGAGCGAACGAGCAAGCAGGTTCCTGAATGGACTTGCTGCCGGCGCCTGGCTGAACCCGCGACCGCGCCGCCGAGGGACGCCACTGGTCTCGAGCTCGCGACATAAGCAACAATCGACATCGCTTTCCTCGGCTGCCGCGATTGCCGCCTGCTCCCCAGGGCTGGTTTCCCAACCAGCCTTGGCTCCGCCGCGAGGAGAGCATGCCTGCTGCTGCTGCCGCTGCCGCCGACGACCAGCTTCGCCACGGCCACCACGACCATGGTCACGCATTCCACCCCGCGCCCGTGACCATGCCTTCAAACGGCAGCAGCAGAGAAACGGGCGGCAGAGACGTGGACAGAAGCAGCAGAGAGAGCGACAGGGTCAAGATGCAGCAGATCGCGGCGCAGAACAGCCCGGTGCTCAGGTTCGCTAAGCGCTACAAGACAGAGGTGGCGGCCAGCATGTCTAGTGCCCTGTCGACCGCCGCCGCCTTCCCCCTTGATAGTGTCAAGACCCGCATGCAGACCTACAAGTACTCAGGATTCGTCGACTGCGTCCGGCACACCTACCAGATCGAGAAGCTGAGAGGGTTTTTCAGAGGTATGTCGACGCCTGTTTGCTTGCCTGCCGCTGCCACTGCCGCCGGGTCCTCTTTGGAACTCTGCTGCATACCCATTCCATTCTAGACACGTTTGATTATATATATCCTGGCAGTCTCCTATCTTCTCGCTAGCTGTTTCCCCAGCAGGCAGATGAACCCTGGCCTGGCGATCCGGCGAAGGGTCCTCCTGAGAATCACTGGCCACATTTCGTACTAACTCCAAGGCCATCGCTGTTTTCCAAGGTGTGACCGCGCCAATGATTAGTATCACTTGTGTGCGCACTTTTTCGCTTTCCATCTACAACCGCTCTCGCGCTGGGTACTCCCAGTTCCTGAAGGACAAGTTCGGTATTGATGTGGTGGCGCAGATACGCAAGAAAGGGGCTTACCCAAACTTTTGGACTCTGGCCACCACTGGTGCTGCAGGTGCTACGGCCGGCTCCCTCATCACTGTGCTTGCATGTGAGTTGTGCGCGCCGTTTCGTCGATGCCTCGGTTTTCTTTTCGTTTCTTTCCAGATCGCCCGTGAGGATATCAGGTGTGCTCGCTGCTAATTCTCTTCTTGCTGCTCCACAATCAGGTCCCTTTGAGTTGTCCAAGCTCAGTGCCCAGGTTTCTGTGCTGCTCTCGGATAGGAAGAATTGTCCAAACCCCAAAGACTATGCGGTTGCTGCCAGCTACCAAAACAAGGGAACGGTGCAGACTATGAGAAATATTGTTAAGCACCGAGGTCTCACGGGACTGTACACGGGATTCCGGCTTCATATCCGTAAGTCGACATCCTCGGACCCGGATTCGTGTTATCATGCGTGTGGATATCCAGAATATTATCCCGGATATGCAAGACGCTGACCCGGAGGTCTCTTGTAGTACGCGACACTCTGGGCACTGGACTCTACTTTATGACGTATGAAAGCGCCAAGCAGATACTCACAACGCTCTCTGGCAGCAACCATGCGAGCCCTGTCCCTGTTCTTATATCTGGCGGGCTCTGTGGTATAGTTTCGTGGGCCATGATCTGTAAGTTTTTATGTTATGCCCTTTTGTTCGGAAGAGGCAATGACGCCAAGGGTGAGGAATGCGACGGCGGACAAACAATTCTAACATAGTTGCAGACCCAATTGATTCGGCCAAGAGCATCTACCAGCGAAATGCCCTTATGCGCTCAAAAGGGCAGAGTGTAGAGAAAGTCAAGATCCAGTTCTTCCAGAGGAATATGTATCGCGGGTTAGGCGTGTCTATGGGACGGTCCTGCGCCGTCAACGCTATCTTCTTTTCAGTCTTCGAACTTGCGAAGAAGCGAATTAAGACGATGGACGATGCCGGGATTTGATTCCGGCAGCCTCGTCTTATTATCACGATGATCCTCCTGCTCTTATGCCTTTCTTCTTCTTCTTCTTTTTCTGTCTTTACTCGATTCATTTCATCCTCCATGTTCACCCGGTCGATCGCTCTTCCATGCCATCTTTCTGATACATTTTTGCCTTTTCTTTTTACCTCGCTGTTTTATCATCTCGTTGTCACGCTACATTATCCATGCTTTCTTTGTTGTTTTTTTTGCTATCATCTCTATTTGGCACGTATGCATCGATTACACCAGGAGCCCTGCGCTTGGTGTACGAATTAGGAACCGGGATGGCCTGCATATCAAGGGCGGCGTTTTTGTGTCTGGTGTATTTTTCCTCTGTTTATTTTTTTCTTCAACGACTGTGAAGGACTAATTCGGCGCTCAGGACGGTTCAGAGGTTAAACCCATGGTCGGGGTAGCGGAGAAGGATGGCAAGCAGCAGTCAGAAATGAGGGACGATTATTCCCAAACGAAAGACAGAAAAGGACAGGCAGTCGCTATGTACAACAATCAAGTTCAGGCCTGGCCCTCATCGAGTGTACATATGAGGGCCGCGATTGCAGCTTTGCCTTGCAGTGACTAGGTCTAGCTATTGGCAATTGACATGTTGATCAAGAGTACCCACAGCAAGTCGGTTGGGCAGTCGTTCCTTTCGCTATCAAGGGTTCAGCTCCAGGGGTGCTGTGGGCGTACCCCTGTGAGGTGACGTTCTGGCTTGCATGTGGGGCCCCGCCTAAAAAAGATTTTGCGCTGTACCTCGCTCAATGTGCACGTACCGAGTCGGCCATATTTTGACAGTTCGGGTCTGCATACTCACTCCAAATACCCATATCGATATCGAATTCCCCGTCCTCAGTTCACAAAGGGGGGGACCTGGGATAAAGGAGCCGATGTTGGCCAGGCAAAGGACTACGAGCCTGCGGAATGGCCTCGACCGCGATGTTTACCAGATTGTGCGGAAACTGGAGGATCAGCAGGGAGACTCCAAGCGACGGCTCACAGTCGTCGCAGTCTATGAGAGCATAAAAGGCTCCAACTCGAGCCTTGCGCGCCAAAAGCGCCGGCCGCTCGAAGACGCCATCGACCGCGTCCTTCTCTACAGGCAGGAGGAGGTCAAGGCCGACGAGGCAGGCGAGGACTCAGAAGAGGCCCTCGAGCGCGAGATGGCTGCCGCTTCTGCCGCCAAGGCCGCGAGGCGGGCGGAGCGTGATGCTTTCCTGCTCAACAAGCAAATGACCAAGCACTGGGACTTCTCGGGGGCTGCCGCAACAACCACACCCTCTGCCGTCAGCGCCATCTCGTCGCCCGGAAAGCCTGCTGCCAATGCAGACGCGGCGGCGGCGAACCCGGTTCCGGGCGCACAGGGTCCCGAGAAAATGGATGTGGACGAGCCGGCCGAGCGCCAGCCAAACGGGGAGCCCAAGCCTAAACGAAAGCGGAAGCTGAGGTATGCCTCGTCGGCCCGGGACTCGGGCGGCGCGGACCTGCCGGCTCTGGAAGCGAACGCAGGACTCAAGCTCGATGACATGGGCGGCATCGACCACATCCTGGACGCATTCCAGGACCAGTTGTTGTTGCCGCTGCGGCACGGCCTGCTCTATTCTGATATCGGCTTCACCCCAAAAGGCGGCATCCTGCTTCACGGACCCTCAGGAACCGGCAAGACGTCGCTGGTGCATGCGCTGGCCGACGAGCTGCAGGTGGCCTTCATCGCCGTGGCGGCCACGTCGCTAGTCAGCGGCATATCGGGCGAGTCGGAGCGCAACATCCGCGACTTCTTTGACGAGGCCATCCGGCTCGCGCCCACGCTACTCTTCCTCGACGACATCGACGTCGTGGCGGGCAAGATGGACGGCGCGGGAAAGGCAATGGAGGTGCGCATGTCGTCCGAGATCAGCCAGGGACTCGACAAGATCGCGCGCTGCACGGGGAACGGACGCTACGTCGTCGTCATGGCCGCCAGCAACCGACCCGACAGCATCGAGCCCACGGTCCGCAGGCGCTTCCAGGAGATGGAGATGAGCATGCCTGACGAGCGCGCGCGAGAGTCCATCCTGCGAGCCATGACCCGCGGCATCGCGGTCGACGAGGACGTCGACTTTGGCGCCCTCGCGCGGCTGACGCCCGGATACGTGGGCGCCGACCTGGCCAAGGCTGTCGAGATCGCCGTGACGGAGGCCGTGAAGTCCAAGTTCAGGATCACGCTTGACAGGACGGCGGCCGAGGCTGGCCGTGTCGAGCCCATGTCGGCGCGCGAGTCCTGGAAGGCGGCTGTGGCGATCCCGGCGAACGATCTGTCACAGGCTTCGACGCTCTCGCAACAGGAACAGGAACAACAAACCCAAACACAGCAACAAATACAAACACAACAAGGGCCAGGGCTGGGAGCAGATCAGCAGGCAGAAAATGCCGTCGGCAACGGCGCCCTAGACACGCGCACATGCGTGACATTTGATCACCTCAAGAGGGCGGTCGCCAAAGTGCAGCCGGCGGCGAAGCGGGAAGGGTTCAGCACGGTGCCCAACACAACGTGGGCCGAGGTGGGCGCGCTGCAGGCGGTGCGCAAGAAGCTCGAGTTCGCCATCGTGCGGCCCATTGAGCAGCCCGAGAGGTTTGCGGCGCTGGGCATCAAGCCGGCGGCGGGCATCCTGCTCTGGGGCCCGCCCGGCTGCGGCAAGACGCTCGTGGCCAAGGCCGTGGCCAACGCGTCCAAGGCCAACTTCATCTCCATCAAGGGCCCCGAGCTGCTCAACAAGTACGTGGGTGAGTCGGAGCACAACGTGCGCCAGCTCTTCTCGCGCGCCAAGTCATCGGCCCCCTGCATCCTCTTCTTCGACGAGCTCGACGCGCTAGTGCCCACGCGCGACTTCACCATGTCGGGTGCCACGTCGCGCGTCGTCAACGCTCTCCTGACGGAGCTCGACGGCGTCAACGACCGCTCCGGCATCTATGTCATCGGCGCCACCAACCGGCCCGACGCCATCGACGAGGCCATCCGCCGCCCGGGCCGCCTGGGCACCGACATCTACGTCGGCCTGCCCACCCCCGACGACCGCGCAGACATCCTGCGCACCATATACGACACTACCATCCCGCGCGAGGACGGGCCGCGCAGGTCCCGCGCCCACGCGAGCATCGACCGCGTCGCCAGGGACCCCCGCTGCGGCCGCTTCACGGGCGCGGACCTCCGCCAGCTGCTGCACGCTGCCTCCGAGGCCTGCCTGATGCGCAGCACCGAGGACGCGCCGGGACAGGACGCCGGTGCCGGCCTTTACATATCGGACGAGGACTGGGAGGTGGCGCTGCAGGAGGTCAAGCCTAGTGTGAAGGATATAGAGAAATACCTCGAGATTGTGAAATAGTAGTCGGGGGTCCCAGTGCGTTTGGCCATATACTTTCCAGAACATGATTTACGGCTACGTTTTTTTTTTCTTCTTTTTTTCCAAAAAAAAGAAGGCTATTCCCCAAGCGACAAAGCCAGGAGCACATCCTCGCCCGGAGGTTTTCATCCCACTTTATAAGACGGCGATCCCCACCAACCACACTTACACTCCTGAATCCACAATTACCTAACAATACCAAGTAGCCGACCAAGTTTATAATGCAAAACGAGCAGCGCCTACTATAGAATCAAGTATGATCTCCAGGAACATGATATGAAAGAAGCAAAAAAAGTGATTTTTTTTCGGTCGAGAAACAACCGCCTCACAATAAGTCGGTATGAAACGCTAGAGGGGAATTATTTCTTTCGTGACTCTTGACGAAGCGATGCCGTGAAACTACGTCTAGTCTATAGTTGTACAGAAAAGTTGCGCCCGCCAGCCAGCCTTATAATCTTTAAAGAGTTTCTAATGCGGTTCGTTATAAAAAGAGAAGCCTCCTTGTCTCGTTCTAAAAATACAAGCCCGCGGCCGGGTCGCGAACGCTAGATATTTATTTGGTGCTCTCTTTGAGGTAGCTGTGAAGAAGGGTTTCCCTGGTCAGCATACGGAACGGCCGAACAGTTGGGCAGCGGATGGGGATAATGCGGGCCAAAGAGGGGGCGGGACGGGGGGCAAGCAACGTACGTGATCAGGTCGTTTCGGTCCTTCTCCTTCTTCAGCCCGCCGAAGGCCATCTTGGTGCCGGGGATGTACTTCTTAGGGTTCTCGAGGTATTCAAACAGGGTGTTCTCGTTCCAGGTGATACCCTTCTGCTTGTTGGCGTCGGTGTAGGCGTAGCCGTCGACCGAGCCGGTCTTGCGGCCGAAGAGGCCGTGCAGCGCGGGGCCGATCTTGTTGCCGCCGGAGGCGTCGACGGTGTGGCACTGCTCGCAGCGCGTCTTGAACAGCTTGAGACCGTTCTTGGAGTTGCCTGGTTGGGTGGGAAGCAAGGCACATCGTCAGCATTCCGAGTGTTTCCTGAGCCCCATGTAGCCATCCATCCCACATGCTCGTGTGTATGTGGGCGGTGTGGTCATGTCGTGGTCGTGTCCCGAGTCCTAGCCGGCCGCTGACTCGTTCTGTGACGGGCAAGTGGTTTTTCTGGCTCGAGATCCTCGGGCCATGCATGCATGTCCAAGCCCGCCGTCGGCCTTGCCTCTGGGCTGGTTTGGCAGCCGAGCAAAATCGCGCACGCCGGCCTGAGTTGAGCAAGCGAGGCGCTAGTGCGCACTGCAAGCTGTTCCCGAGAAACATGTTCCCGCTGGGCGCACCAGCGGCCGTTGCGACTGTAGGCACTGGTGGGCAGGCCCAATGGCTCCAGGCGTGGCTGGCTTGCATGTACCGAGGATCTCTGTAGCCACGTTCGGGGCAAGGGAAAACAAGAGTCACCTACCCTCACAGAATCCCATCTTGACGGCGGTGTCGAGTTGTGACGAAGTCTTGAAGATGTATGGGGCAAGGCTTGGGTGGAAGCAGTGCGACGGCGAAGATCCAGTCGGGGGTTGGGGAGCACAAGAGTGAAGTGGAAGGAGTGAGAAGGAAAACAGAGCAGGTTTGTGAAAACAGGGTGCCGCGACTTTTTTTTTATGCCGCCCAAGCCATTGCGCAAATGACCTCCTGTACCCTCATGAGCTCAGCACTCGACATCAGACGGCCCACTTTAGTGCAGGCTCATCAGCCACGCGGTGGCGCCGGCGGCTTCGTGGTAACCAATGGATGCGCACGAATATGTCATATCGGGGAACCTCTACGGGCAAAACCGGATTTCTCCCAGGGCGGTTGGTTGGCCGCGGGACTGGTCAAGGCGCATCTTCCTGGGGTCACACCCCTGCCCGGCTCACTAGCCACAATCGTTTTTCGCATGCATCCGATCCGCAGCCGTCCGAATTTTTTTTAAAATTTAAAATTTTCATTTTGACAGAGGCCGAGCGAGAGAGCCCCATCTGTTGCGGGAAGCTTAGCGGGACGGCGTCGGTAAGCGTGGGAGCCATCGCGCCACTTTTTTCTCCCACCCTTGCAAGTTTTTCCTTTTGCTTCCCTTCCCTTCTCGACAACGAGGACGGGCTGGCGGTATCCCAACCACTTCAGACCACATCCAAGAGCCGCCACGGCCGTTTGCAAGCCAAGGTTTGGTTCGATTGGACTTCACAACCCAAGCAATGGGCTCCACAGCCACAATCCCCCGGTTTTTGCTGCCGCAGCGGGGCCACATATGGCGCCGCGTCCAACCCCGGCCGGCCGACGCAACGGGCGGCATGGCCGTGGTTCCGGCCACCCCGGCCCGCGTCCGCCTCTCGTCCTCGAAACCCCCCGCGGCCAACAAGAACAATAGCACAGCGCATGCGGCCAAGGCCAAACCATTGGTCCTGGAGAAGCCAGCGAGGTTTAACCCGCCCTCGCATGGCGCTCGCCTGCCCAACAAGCAGCACACCCCCAAGCACTACGGCGGCTCCCTCTCGCCCGAGGCGCTGAAGGCCCAGAGTGTGAAGGAATACCCCGGCATGATGGCGCCCCAGGGGACGTGGACGCACTGGTTTCTGCACAGCAAGAGCATCCACCTCTTTATTACCCTGGTATGTTCCGATATCAGAAGCATCTGCATCGAAGGCGATGGAGGGGCACGGGCTTGGCGTAGAACAACAGCTCCGCAGATACTGACAGCGCACAACCGGCACAGGGCACGCTTTCGGGACTCGCTGCGTACACCTTTGTGCAGAATTTCAAGATGACGTCGCCCTACGTTGACATGATCCCGGCCTGGCCCGACTTCTTCTGGCACCCTTTCAACTCGCTTTACACCTTGAAGGAAGTGATGCGACTCACGACTGAGCACAAGTCTGCTATTGTTGCCGAGAAGAGAGACAAGAGGCTTGACGATGCCGTCAAGCGCCGGAGATTCCGCAAAGCACATGGAATCGAGGAGAATGAGGAGGGGAGCGTGATCGGCTGGCTCAGGGGAGACAGCCGTGTTATCGACCCCGAAGAGGAAAAGGAGAAGGCCCAGGCGGCGGCAGCGGCAGCGGCAGCAGGCGTCTCTCCTGCTGAGGAGGAAGGGAAGAGGAAAAAGTTCCTGGGTATTTTCTAGAGCACATCTCGAGATGGTCATGTTTTCTTTGCTCTTTTCTTCATGGCCGCATTATGTACACCAGAGGGCACATAGGCAGGCCTCTGATGTAGCTTCGGGCCTCGCTCGACATATCTCATTGCCGGCGAGGGCGAGGGCTATTTCAAAAGGAAGGACCGGCATATCAGCCCAGCTCCACGGCATCCAGAGCCTCCATCACCTCGTCAGCAACACCTCCTCGCTCCAACACCTTTTGTATGATGGCGTTCAGGACTGCTACCCTCGTTCCTCCCCTCGGTGTTTTCCAGACCCCCTCTACCGCCTCGGAATCTGCGATGCGAGTCTCGGGCCGGCTTTCAGGGGCCGGTTTCGCAGTTGTCGTGCTGCCGTCTGCGGCGACCGCAGCCGTGTCTGCGGATCCGGATGGCGTCAGTCTCGACGGCGGGTCGATGACACGGATCGACAGCAGCCTCAAATTCCGCCCTTCGGCTTCGATCTCCATCTTCTCAGACTCGGCGGCCGCAGAGTCGGTGGTGGCCTCAGCAAGCGACACGGCAACGGCAACATCGGCGACGGTGAGCTCCTCCTTGGACGGGTCGAATATGATGTTGTCACCCACGGCCGTAACCAGCAACGTCACCGGCGGCCTGCCGCCCTTGTTCTCAGTCGAGTATAAAAAGGGCGACGCTTCCCAGTCGTCGTCGAACAGCGGGTCCTCGTCCCCCTCCGACTTTAGCCGGGGCAACCGTGTAGCCAGCAGGGCGAGGTGTATCGTGAGCGATAGCAACGGCAGAGGATATGAGAGCGGCGGAGATATAAGTATGACCTAGGCGCAGCAAGTGCGGGTCGTCAAGTCAGTACTGTGCTTAGGACGCTTGACGCTTGTTGAAGGTGTTGTAATGGAAGGTTGCATGACCAGGAAAAGCAGGCCACAGGCTCTCAAGGCGGCGTCTTACATCCAAATACAGCTTCCAGTGAAACCTGCTGTTGATCCGCAGCTTCTTGGCGAACTCTCCGTCGGCCAGCAACGCTTCAGTCAGTAGCTCGGCTAGGAAGACAGTGTTGGGATCGTCGTCGCGGAGGCCGGGGATCTCGACAGTCATCTCCACCGAATCGGCCTCTCCGTAGACGCGCTCTCCCTCAGGCTGCTCCTGGCTGCCGCTGGGGTGCCGGGTAGTCTTGGCGACCTCGGCCTTGACGCCGACGATAGCCTCGGTGCCGTCGGCGAAGCAGATGCGGGCGCTCCCGTTGGTGCCAGGGAGGATGCCCGTCTCGGCGGTCAGCGGGCGGAACTGCGTTGGCGTCCTGCCATCCGGGCGGATCGGGGGCGAGAGCGAAAGGGTCGAGTGCAGGTAGGCGAGCTCGGCGGGCGACAGCAGCACGTGCTGCGTCGAGACGGAGGCCATGGTGGGGGGCGGGGAGATGATCTTGGGGACTCCGACTTGTAGAGAGAAGCTTTTAACAGGGCGGCGGCGGCGGCGGTCCGCGTTTCTCTTTCTTCCCTGGGCCTGTTTCTGTCCCGACACAGGGGCGGGGAAACGTGCCTCTCGACTGCCGGCCTGTGAGCTTCTTCGGTTTGTGAAGCTGCCAAAGCCGGTGTTTAGTCTTTTAGACTCCGGTCGCATTCCAATTGGCTTGAGCTCCGCGTCCCGTTTCCCTCATTCTTTTTTTTTCTCCTCTTTTTGCGCCGACGACAAGCAAGCGCAATTGGTGTGGGGCCCACTACCACACTTGCGAGTAGTAAGGGGCCCGCCGTCGTGGCGCGATTGCCAAAAACGGACGACAAAGCTAAAGAATGGGCGGCTGCCTCGTGGAGACCAGACTGCGAGGCGTCAAGCTTCTGGGGTGGAGGGGAAGCTAGCCTAGAACCACATGGAAGTGCTTTGGAATCGGAGTACCTCTGGAGCACGCTCAACCGCAGCCAAAGCCTTGTTCTTCAGATGTTCCGGCGACAAGGACAGACGGTGCACGGCGTGTACCCGCCCCTCGGCGACTTTTGTCGGTATTGCGCCGACCCCGATCCGTAACCTCCGTTTCAAAGCGGCAGGGCCTGAGAGCTGAGCAGAGACGCGGAGGCGCGGCCGCATCTGTGCCACCCCTGCCATGCAAATGTCTCCATGGATTGCCCGGCCCCCGGCCTTGGATCTGGCACCTGCTCCAGTCGCGGAGTCACATTGACCGGGAGCTTCAACCTTAAAGCTTGGGTAAATGAGGGTAGATATATCGCCCGTGCTGCTGTTGGCGAGGCCGCGCGCCGTCCACGTCTCCCTCACCGCTCTGCCACCAGCATCGAACTATCGAACCCCAACTTGAGCCTTATTCTGTTACCACATCCTGCAATCATGGCCAAGGTGATCACGCGCACCGTCAGCAATAAGCTGTTCCCCCAGTCCATGGTGCCGCCCGACAGTTTCAAGGGCCAGAAAGTCCTCATCACAGGCGGCACCACGGGCCTGGGTCTCGCCACCGCCATCCATGTCGTCAACCTCGGCGCCGCAGCCGTCTCCATCACCTGCCGGGACGCGTCCCGGGGCGAGGCGGCCAGGAAGCGCATCGTCGAGGCCGCCGAGGCTGCCGCCAAGAAGGCCGGCCGCCCCGACAGCGCCGATGTGCGGGTCCTGGAGCTCAACATGAGTGCCTATTCGTCTGTCGTCGCCCTCGCCGACACTCTGAAGCGAGACTTTGGCTCCGACGGCGGATTCGACGTGGGTTGTCCCGGCCCGGCCGCTATACTTGGGACTTGACGCTCATGTGCAATTTGCATTATCAAACAGTGGGTCTGCCTCAACGCCGGGGTCATCGACGCCGCGTGGTCTCAGAGCCCTGAGGGATGGTAAGAAAGAACCTGTCCGGCAGCTAGGATACCCCAGGGCCACAGAGAGGGCTAACGGCGAGGCACCATGCAGGGTTCCAACCCTGCAAGTCAACGTCCTGAGCACTGTGCTGCTGGCCCAGCTGCTTCTGCCCTGGCTCAAGGATCTCCGCAAGACCCGGGAGCGGCCCGCTCACCTCACCATTGTCGGCTCGGGCATGCACATGGGCGTCGACATCTCCAAGTGGCCCAAGTTCGCCGAAAAGAGCGGCGGGGTCCTCAAACACTTCAACGCCAAGGAGAACTTTGCCGGCCAGGGCCTCTACCCCGTCTCCAAGCTGATGCTGCAGTACGCCCTCGCAGAGCTCGCCCAGATGGCCCTCGACCCGGCCACGGGCAAGCCCCGAGTCATTGTCAACACGTGCTGCCCGGGCATGGTCAGGACCGAGATCTCGCGCTCCATGAAAGAGGAGTCCCTCATTGTCCGCGTCGGCGAGCCCCTCGTCATGGCCCTCCTGGCACAGACTCCAGAGGTCGGGGCGAGAACGTACCTGGCCGCCGGCCTCACCGCCGAGAGCGAGAATGCAAGTACAACTTTCCGTTTGGACTAACCACCCTGGGAGGACATGGAAGAGGTGTGCTGACTAAAAGACGTGCTCCTACAGGGTAAATTTGTGTGCAAATACATACCTGACGACGCATATGTCAAGTAAGAAGAACCTCACTCGCTCTTGGCTGGCAACTTGCAACTTGCACAACATGACTGACACTCAACAGGGAAACTACTCAAGTCTTGACTAGCGACACTGCACAGAAAGTGCACAAGATGGTGTGGGATGAGATTCAGCAGGAGCTTTCTTCAAAGGTGACGGCGCTGAAGCAGTCCTGAACGTCCGCCTCTGTAGTCGGGTAGTAGTACAAGGCGATATTGTTCCTCTTCAGAACGTCAAGCGTAATCGAGGGAAACCCCAGGGGTTGATTTTTGCCCCCCATATGTGTCAACAGCCACAACCGCAGCCCCCCATTCTTCCACCATAATCTACCTCCACCGTTTTCTTTTTCAAACTCTATGGTGACTCTGAAATCAAACAAAAAGACCACGATGCCTGCCTTCGCATTGACTTGAAATGGGTCGCTTTTTGCCTAGAACGACGGACGCCGTGTGCGAAAGTCTAGACACGTCTCATCCAGCAGGTCAGGGCCAATAGCAGCCACCAACTCCGCCACCCGTGCTTTGAGCGAGGGATATTGGGTGACGGACTGCGATTGCCAGATGACGAAATCCGATGTGCGGAAAATGTCCGATTGCCCGTCGGTCACGACCGCAATGTCGTCGAGATCCAGGGCTTTTACCTCGTCAAGCGACAGTATCCCCGGCATGTTGCTGCCCAGGAGAAATTCCCGCTGACCGTCATCCTCATCGTCTTCATCCTCGCTCTTTGCGCCGGCGTCGCTGGCGCCGGCGTCTTCGCTGGCCTTTTGCGGACTGCCGTCGAGGTCGAGCGCGCTGTTCCGGGGGAACCTTGCGTATCCCTTGTCGTCAAAAATGGCCATGCCCTGTTTCGTCAGGGTGTGCCAAGAGAGAGTCTCGGGGTTGAGGATGTACTGCGGAGCGTAGTCGTTCTTGTACTGCATCTTGGGGCAAGTGTGGATGTAGTAGCCGGAATACCACCAGCGGTAGCCGCCCTCGACGGCAAGGGCAATCTCTCTCATTGCTCCCAGCTTTCCCGGGTTGTACTTGTGGATAGACTCATGGTACAAGAAATAGACGGCGCTCACGCAATGCGGCAGCAGGTCCAAGACGCCCATGGCCACCAGCTTGCCATCCAGTCGATAGCACTGGTGGAAGGAGCCCAGCTTGCGCTGATTCCCACCCGTGCCCGAATCGGTGGTCCTGCGGATGGGGGAGTCACACAGGAACCTCCTGAAGCCAGAGCGACTGATTTTACTAGGCGGCTCATGGTGCACCAGTCTCTGGTAGTTCTCGAACAAGGCATATTTCTCCTCGGTAAAGTCATCCGGCTCCAGAGTGACTGCGAATTTGTGTGCTGGTTCCGGTGGCGACGGTACTCGCTCACGCTCAGCTTCGTGGACACGCTCGACCAGGTCAAAGACGGCATCGCGCCTCTTGGACTCCTCGCGGGACCGCGGGTGGAGACGGGCTGCCTCTTTGGCGTAGGATTCTCCGATGATGTACTTGTTGAATCTGTTGACTGCCTGACGCTGGTCTTTTGTAGGCCTGAATTCGCTGGAGTCAAGGCGTAGGGTGTAGTGAGGGCAGCATGCACTCCTCTGGTTCGGCCTGTATAGAAGCGTTCCGGACCGTCTCCAACACCTATCAACAAGCTTCTGGTAGAAGCTGGGAGATAGGTCGTTCGTCACGGCATAGTAAGAATACCCTGCAGCCCGCCGATTCACAGTCAGGACTTGCACCCAAGCAGCGGAGAGCCGGCGAGTAACTTTCACCTGCGGAGTCTCGAGTGGATGGCCCAAGAGAGGCAAGGAGAGAGAACAGGGAATGCACCAGCAAACCCCCGCGGCCGATTCACCAATGGAAAGTCATCTCACTTTTTTTCGAGACATCCGAACGCCCACGGCAATATCCACACTCAGACGAGTTGCTGTATCCTGAGCGTTGGGATATGTTAGCCCGCTGAAAATCCCTTGATATAAATGACACCGGCCTATCCTAAACGCCAAGGTAGCGAGGCTGCGCTCTTTTTTACTTTCGTGTTTATATGTATGACAGCAACAACGGTGACCGGATGGGCAAGGTGTGACGTAGTGTGTGTATGTGGTTGGCGGGATCGCTTGCTCCTCTACATAGCAATCGGGTGACCAAAGAAAGAAGGCTAAAAAGTGGCCGGTGTCATGCATGGCATATATGGTGAAGTATGTTTGCAGAGAAGGCACAGCCAGGGCGAAGACGTGGTGCACACACTAATGCGCCCGCATGGCATGGAAGAAATTGGCCCTAGGGAGGACAACGCGGTAGCTGCCAGTCGCCCGTCTAGGATCAAGGGAGATGGGTGGATAGATTGTGCACTTGTGAACAAATGGATGCATGCGCAGCGACATGTCTACCTAGCTCGGAAGATGCGCGCGCATGATGATCAACTAGGGAGGTCTGGAATAGATGGTGCTTTGGTTGGGGATGCGCATGTCGACTTGGTAGTGCATAGGAAAGGGCGGTACGTGGGAGAAAACCAAGAGCAGGCATACGGATGTGATCTGGAGACAGATCCTGGGCGGGCTCTGAAGGCTGGTGGCAGTGTGCGACAGAACGGCATGACACGAGGCGAGGCTCCCTCGTGTCCCCCCACACGGGCCCGAAGGATTTCTAGGGATGTAGGTCTGAGCTGGAGGGGGAGCAGCCAACGAAAGGCCGTTGCGCTTGCACGGGTCTGAATGGTTGGGCGAGGACGCCTTGTGCTACGTGGTGGGGGGGTGTGTGTTGGGGGTCTCTGAGCCACGTACCAATTGGAGAGATATATGAGCGGGCGATGTTGCCTGTATCTCCGGTGGCCTGCGTGACCTCGTCGTGCTCCATCTTTCCGGGCCTGGCTGCAATGAGCGGTGCGGCCACTTCGGGGGAGCTATGTAGACTGGGCCGCGGGCGAATGGGGGCAGGCAGCTCGACGCAGCACAGCGCCCAGCGTCCAAGGCCAGATTATCGGTTTGGGAGAGGGCGGGATTCGGCAGCAGCGGTTTGGCGGGGCTTCGACTTGACGTCGCACGGCAACGGGGACGGGGTTACGGTGAAGGGCTCGGTGGGAGATGTGCTGAGCGTGGGGTAGGTGATTGTGTGAATGTATATATATACCGGTGCACAGCCGTATTGGTCGGAATGAATCCCCAGTCTAGTCTTGCGCTGCCTGGGGCTGGGAGGGAGACGAGAGCTGTGATGACAAAGGCTTCTGTTCTGGTCCGGGCTGTCTTGGTGCCCAGGTCTAGGTGGCTCCTTCTGGAACTCGGTGAGATGCAGCGCAGCGGCCTGTGGGGGGTGGCAGCCGGATCCAGGCCTCGTTTTCCACCGCCGGCGAGGGACGGCCTAGCTAGTCAGAGGACTCTTGCTCGATTTGCAGACCAGGATAATTCAGATATCGCCCGTCTTGGGGGACACACTGTGCTGGGCCTTGCTTGTGTGCGAATGGGACATGTACGCTGGTGTCGGTGTGGACGTGGGATGTGGCTCGCGCCGCCGTCCTGGTTGCTGTTTGGTGGTCCAGCCCAGGCGGGAGGCGCCGACACGAGCAAACAACTCGATGGAGCAAGCCTCTGGCCTCTCGCGTGACTGCAGCGGCATGCAGAGTCAGGTCAGGGGACTGCAAGCAGACTTTTGACGGCACCAGCAATCCACGAGAACGACGGCCGGAACGCGCGGCGGTTAGCCATTTATTTGGGATATGTGGTGGTGGCCCGACGAGGTCGAGAGCGTCACAGGCTGCGGTTGCTGACGGCACGGGCGTTCCCCGCCTCGAACAAGCCTGGCTTGCTGAGCATGCCCCCTGGCCCGATTGGGCTCGACTGGCCTGTACCGTGCTGGGACATCAGGGCGTCGGGCACCACACAGCGCCCACGTACGCCCCCGTCGGGTCCCAGAAGCATTGGGGGACCGCGTGCAAAGCTGACGGTGTCGCTCATTGGGTGATCCGAATGCCCCCGAGTGGCACGCATTATAACAATCCGGGCGATTCCGCTCCCTTCCTCCCCTTGCGTCAGAGAGGGAGCGCTATCTCCAAGCGATGACGCTGGGCTATCGGATTCATCTTGGAGGCTTCGTTCCCCTCACACTCCCGTTGCACAGGCGTGCCTGCAGGCTTGTGATGTCTGCGATCCCTCCTGGCCGAAGCCTACATAGCAGTCCAGTGCGATCTCATTTCCCGTTTGCCGCATGCGAGGGTGGGCTGCTGGGGGTAACCAAAGGGAACAAAGTCGTTCCGAGCTGGAGGGCGGTGGACATGTGGCGTCATGCAGAGGCTCCCGGTGCAAAGCGATATCTGGGAGCCACAATTGGCCTCCCACGCCCCCGCGCGTTCAATCGACAGAAGAGAATTGCCAACTGCAATTGTGCGGGCCAGGCCGGGATTGGTGACATGCAGCAAGGCATGCATGGTAATTTGCACGGGATTGGCGGGTCAGAATGTTCCACAGCAGTAGGTCCAGAAGGCTTTTTTCTTCTTCTTCTTCTTCTTCTTTTTTTTTATTTTTTTTATCTAGGTCCTCCGACGCCAAGTATTCGATGGGCACATGGGCACCATAGCTACATAGGTAGGCACCTATCTGTATTCTCATTTCTGATATATCAGCCCCTCTTGCTGCCGTCAACCTCTCTGCGTCGCGCAGGGGCTTGAGATGACCGATCAGTCGGTTTCAAACGGAAGCTTGTCGAAGGGGTCATGCGTCCATGTGATTGCTTCCGGAGACGGACCCAGCTGCCCACTGGGTAGTGAAATGCTTGGTTGTGCCTTGGAGGAAATCTCTGGCACGAGATAATAGGATCTTGTGCTTTCAGGCACTCCGTACCCTCAATAATCCCTCGCGCTTCTGGGAGCGAGGAGAAGCCAGTAGAGAGAATCCGGCCATGGGCCCACGCTGGGAGCATTGAGTTGCATGAAGCTAGCTGCCGCCGACATACAAATTGCATGCTGAGCAAACCCCCAATTTCGGGATATTTTCTTGATTTTATTCTTTCTTTTTGTGTTCTATTCCTTCTCTCAGTCCTTGACGGTTGCGCAGGGCTGGCTGGGTTTGGACTAGTTGCTCTTGCCGTCTGGCTCTGTATTTCCCTCCGGTCCTTTTTCTCAAGGATTTTTTATTCAAAATCATCTTCCCGTTATTTCCAAGTCTCTCTCTCCAGCCCATGGTGGTTCCTGTTCCACTTGTCGTGCAGTAAAATGAAAAAAAGAAGAAAAATCATTTTGAAGGAAAACCACTCGTTGGGAGCTCACGACCCCTGTCGACCGTTTTCCCCAATTACAACCCCACATCCATGCATTTCCCCAAAAGTGAGGGCAGCTCCTAACCTGGCGCGAGAACGGACTGATTTCTCCTCCCCGCTAGCCGCCATGCACAGCGATGCAAAAAGATGCGCTGTACACCGCACCTGCTGGAGCTGCACCCTCCCGACACCGCCCCATCTCGCGCGCGGGTGCCAACGAAAAATCTCTGCCAAGTTGTAAGGACTTGCAACTCGCCTTCAGCATGTTTTGCTCTCGGGAGCACATGGGCAGGCAATACCTGCAAAGGCAACATGGTTGACTGCATTCCATGTTATAAACCCAGAGAGCAACTCTAAAACCCACCTCGGTGACCTGCCCCTCCTTTTTTCTGTCCCTCCCTTTTTCCCTTGTTTCTCTTCTCTTCTTCTTTCCTCTCCTTGCACCGGACTGCTTCGGACCCATCGACTCAGGCAGTGAGTGCCTTTGGCCAGGAAAACCCCAGTTGCGGGTGTGGTTCTGGCTGGCTGGCTGCCCATAAAGCAGCGGTAGTCGGCCAGGTCAGACAGTTATCGATCCATGATCCATCCTCTCATCCCGCGCCCCGCCCAGCCTGTCGGCACTCTTCATCCCAGATCCTTTCCGTGCCCTCCCTCCATTCCCAGATCCCTGGAGTCGTTGGGCCGGTCGGCTTTGCTTCATGGTCGTGCTCTTTTTTTCCCGGTTGTTTCTGTTGTTTCTGGCCTTGCGTCGCCATCCTGCGTGAAGGGCGGCGATCACTTTCATGCTGGGCTAGTGTGGTCCACCCAGGTAGCATTGGCAGATTGGGTTCAATCAGCCCAGCAGAAAAGGCGATCTCCCTGCCCAGTGCCTGTCCTCCATCTCGGCCTACATAGTCCCAGCGACTCGATACATGGGTACCTGGATCAAGGTCTTCAGGTACATATCACACGCACCCCAGCACTACCTGGACGGCTTGTACATTGGGCACCTAAGGCACTTGAGAGTTTCAATAACCTTACATAGGTACAGTAGCTGCCTGCCAGCCAGCCTGCAGGGGCCAGGTCGGCGAACCCACCACCAGACCGACCATTCACCTCTGCATCGGTAGCCATCTCGGTTCACTTTCTGCCCTTAGTCCTCGGGGGCTTCTTTGACCTGCTCATTGCATTCGCATTGATATATACCGTCTTATCAACAGCAACAGCCGCTGTTTGCTGCCCTGCCACTCGCGGCTTTATACACCAATTTTTTTCTCTTTCTTCCTTGTTACTTGCTCTCTTCTGCCCTATTGCCGGACTCCCAACTCGCCGAGACTGCCGGGGGCGCGTGTTTTAACCTCACCACACTCTCAATCCCCACCCCACCAGCCCACGGTCGGTTCGCGTTGCCTGACTTTTTAGCTCCTTGCCCTCCTGTCCACTGCCTGTCCAGGCCCTGACTTTTTTCCCCTTTAGCTCCCAGTGTCAGGGTTTCTTGGCACGCCGCTGCCATTCCGCACCCGCCATTTAATCTTCGCGACGCCCTCGGGCCCATCTTCCAGACGCGCTGTCGAAGCACGGAGTGCCTTCCGCCACTTCTGCCCCCCCAAACTCCCCTTCTGTCCTCTTCCAGCCCCATACCACACATAATTACTTTCTCCAGGCCTGGTACCCGCAAGCCTCAGGCCAAACAGTGTTCATCGGCAGCTTGCGCCACCCGTCTGCCGTCGCTGGCGGTGGTTCTCTGGCGCACCCTCCATTTTGATCTTATTTTTATTTTCTGCCACCGCCTCCTCCCTCTGGGCCAACACTTGGGTTTTCCTGCATACCTCGCAGTCTTTGCCCCCAGCACAGACTTTTGGCACCCACGCCCGGCAGCAACCTACCACCCCACACAGATCAGCCTCACCTTGTTGGACGCCCTCAGACAGAACCCCCCCGCGTGACTCTCCGCCTATTGGGGGTTACAGGAGAAAGAAAACAAAGGAAAAACACCCCATCTTAGATCCTCGAACCCCATCGAAGACCTGCAATCATGTCGTCCATACGTCCTTGAAAGTCAACAGCCGTGTGCCCTGGGCTGTCCAGCAACCCACCCACCCTGTTCGCAGACCATTGTCTCTCCCCAAAAGAAAGCCCTCCCCTTTTTCTTCTTCCGCTCCGAGAAACACCCTCCGCTCCACCTAGGTAGTTTTCGCACAGCCTGGTGGAGACTGCCTACCCATAACCCCTGCCACCACCACATCCACCACTGCCAGGAGCCCAACGCCCTTCTGTCACGACGCAAGATGGCTGCTTCGGGAAGCAGTAACAGCAGTAGTCGGACCATGCAGTCCCGCACCGGGAGGAGCAAGCAGCGTAAGTACCACCTCTCTGCCGTGCCTGGCCGCTGGGGAGGGCACGAGGCGGGCCCCAGGGCCAATCAACTGACCTGGTGCACCCAGGCTACAACACCAAGGGCGAACGGCTGGTTGCCGGGATTGTCGCCTTGTCAGCAGACAAGCAGTATGTGCTCCTCACACAGTCCACCCGGAGGAAAGGCTGGGTCCTGCCCAAGGGCGGCTGGGAGACGGACGAGGAGTGCACCGAAGCCGCCGAGCGGGAGGCCTGGGAGGAGGCCGGAATCGTCGTCACCATCAACTATGACCTCGGCCAGATCGAGGAGTCCAGGGCGCCCAAGGCGTCTTCCAAGACGAAAAGTGGCAAGCGCGAAAAGGCCGTGTACCACTTCTACGAGGCAACCGTGACCAGTGAGGAGCAGGAATGGCCCGAGAAAGACAAGCGTCAGCGTCAGTGGATGACCTTTGGCGAGGCTTGGGAGTCACTCAAGGAGAGGCCCGAGCTCCAGGAGGCGCTGAACCGCTCTACCATGAATAGATGAAGGGCAAGCGTCCAGCGCCCTTGCTTTGGTTTCCCACTCCCTTTTCTTTCTTGTTCCATGGTGTTCTTTTGCATCTTTCTGGGAGCGCAAGGTCGTATATGTAATAAAAGCTTGCAGGGACGGCAGACTGATTCTTCATTCTTCATTCCCATATCAGCATAAGGTATAAAAAGTATAGACACATCACGCAGCGTTGGCCAGGCGGCCATTAATCACCAGGGGTTATCGACATACAGATCAATCCTTGCAGCTCGGATATCTAATCATATGTGGCAGAGCTTTGCATGTCTTTATGGCTAGCTATCTATGAACGTTAGGCTTTTTATTTTTTATTTTTCTTCTTTTTTCCTATTTGATTTGTTCTGATGCAAAGGAAAATAAGGCAAGATGGGAGTCGTCCCGGGCGCAGACGGCGGATCAAAGTCCTTCGATCGGGTTAGGTTCCAGGAAGGACGTCGCCACTTCGGCGGGTGAGATGTGCTCGCGGCCTTCTACAGGGGCGACCCCTAGTTTATGCGTGTTTGAATGCTATAGATGCTCTCATTGGCCGCACAAGATGTGTGTTAGGTAGTTGGAAGGTGTCACCCACAGTGCCGTTCCTCTTCCTCCATCACATCCAGACGGGCTACCAGTTCCAACTGGAATCAGATACCATGTCCCATCTAGCTTCTCTGTCAAGGGCGCTTGCATTCTGGATGAGAAGCAGACATAGGAGCTGTACCAGTCTGCGTTGGATAGGTATTTGAGAGACTTGAGGTGTCACTTGAGCATGGGCACGGACGGGCCAAGAAAGAGAAAAGGTCAACTTGGCAAACTCGTAACCCGCAGAGGGCTCCTTCACTCAGAGCCCACTCCGTATCTTTTGTAACTGGCTAATGAACCCATAACCACCCCCATAGCCCCTCGACTCGGCTGGCGGAGGGTCGCCGCCAGCAGCCTGCGATCTTTTCGAGGCCCCTGCAGCTGAGCTGTCTGTTGCAGAGCCTGTTGTCGCGCCGTCCCGTTTGGCCGACTCCAGGTCTCGAAGGAGGTCCCTGTGCCTGTCTTCGACGAGCTTAGCGAGGCTCTCGATGAATTTGGCGCGGCCCTTCTCCTCGGCAGTTCCTCGCCACACCTTGTTTAGCTCCTTGAGCTCCTCTATACGGCGGGCAGCGTCCTCGATGCCCTTTGTGGGGTCCGGAGCGGCGCCTTCTCCACCACCATTGCGTTTTTGCATGTCGGAAGTCGCCGCCAGGAGGGAAGAGATCTCGTCGCGGAGCTTCTTGAGCACCTGCTGACCCTTCTCCTCCGTGCTGTGGGCCTCCTTTCCCGGGTCCGGGGCCGAGACAGACAGGAACGAGGAGCTGACCGAGACCTCGGACGGTGGGAAGACAAACTCCATGGCCTCGCCGAACGTCTTGATGACGGAATCGAGACGCTCGCGCACCAGCGTCAGGGTACGCAGCCGCGCGATATAGGGCGGGTCCGGCGGCGGCCGTGGGCCAGCATCAGGCTCTGCCGCTGCTGCCGTCTTGTCATCACGTGTGGCACTATCGTCGATTGCCGTCGTTGCTGTTGCCGCCGTCGGAGTAGGAGGCTCGGAAGTCCCCACGCCTGATTGTGGAGCCTGAGCGGCGGTAGTGCCGCCTCCTGACGACTTGGGACGGGTCTGCTGCTGCTGCTGCTGCTGCTGCTGCTGGGTTGCAATACCCTCCGGCACGAACCTGGCAATGTCGTCCTGAAGGCCCTCGGCCAGCGTCTCGGCGAGCCCGAGGGTTTCGCCACGGAGGAGCTCGACCTCGTAGGCGAGACGGCTGCCGCTCCGCAGGATCTCGTCAGTCAGCTGGGTGAGGGTGCTGGCCAGCCTGGTGGTATGCGCATTGAGCTGCGAAACTTGCGCCTGGGCCTGGGCCGAGAGCTCGGCTAGCGACGTTGGCTGCAGGCTGCTGCTGCCGCGGCCCGCCGGAGACGAGCGGGCACTGCTGCTGCTGGACTGAAGTGGGGGAAGCACCGAGTTCAGATAGGCTACGGGGTCGAAGGAGGCCGGGTCGAGGAAGCCCTCTAGAAAGGGGTCGGCCACGTGAGCAGAGTTGGGCTGTATCGCTGTCGGTTTGGGCTGTTTGGTGTGCAAGGGCAGGGAGCCCCGGGAGGCGCCCGAGACGCTGCTGCTGCCGCGGTGCCTTGTCGCTTTTGAGTCCCAGGCCATGGCTGCTTTACAGAGCCGACGGATCCTGCCGTGGTGTCTCTGGATTAGGATTCTTGAGCCACCCACGCACAGTTGAATTCATTCCAACCTCATCGTGACGTCCAGGACAACGTTTGGGACCGTGGTAGTGTGTGGGGGCGCGGGGACTTGGGGATGGCTGGAGCGGCGGGATCTGTCCTATCAGGAGCCAGGGTTTTGGAGAGGTGTCCACTAAAGCCCGACGCCGTATAAAAGACGCCTTCGCCTGCTTCATGGTCGGCTCGGCCGTATTCTGGGGCATTGCCTGCCATCGTTTGCTTATCGAGCCTTTTTTGGCAGGCAAATTATCTCGTCAAAAAACCTTCCTTGCCCGCTCTCTTATAATCTTGCTCAGATGCGAACATCCACGCCGACCCCATCACACACACCGTCAGGCCTTCCTATGGAGGCAAGGCAAGGTGTGATGCGACGCATCCAACCTACAGCGGGACTAGCGTCCCGAGTGACGGCTGACGGACAGAAGCCAGTGCAGTGCAGCCTTACAGCCTTGCCTGTTTTGTTCTCAATGCCCCATCCCTACTCCCCCTAGCTCAGTTCGATCTTTTTGATTACGTTATTTGCTTGTTGGTTTGTGGCGCTGGTTTCAAGGGTGTAGTTGGTGCCTTGGGTGTCAAGACGCAACTCAAGGAATCACCCAATTGCACATGGGATATGGGCCATATCGACGCACATGGATGTCGAGGACCCCAAAAGCTTGGGAAGCTTGGTCTTGCAGTTGGTTGTCAGACGCTTCCCAGCTTAGACCGGCCAGGACACGGTGGCTTGCGTGACTTCAATCATGCGTTCATTCACTCCACCTACACTGGCCTGCATTCCATACACTGCCTCGCGGCTGCCTGTTAGCTGCCTATCGGTAGGCATGCACCATAGCGACCCCGCAGCGACAGTTCACGCCAACCGTGACCGTGCTCGGGCAGGACTGCAATGAGAGCAACTGCCTCCGGAGCGTCACAGAATTGGGGCTGTACGTCCTCGGCTCATTCCTCACAACAAACCTCCCAACCCACCGGGTCCTTCCTCATGGCCCTGCAGCTTCCTTGTGGTGCGCCCATCCTCAGTTGTTCCGCATCTCTTGAACGAACAAGGCAAACGCTCCCCAGGCAGCCGACGTATTGGCTTCGCTGCATCCGAAACCAAACCAACCGACAGCAAGCGCTCCGACGTGCCAGAAGGACACCCGGAGGGAAGCATGCAGTAGGCACCTAGGTAGGTAGCAAGCCCGGTGCTCGAAACAGCCAGGACTGTCGTGTCTCTTCCTCAATAGCCAGCCTTGGCTCGGTCAACAGGGTCTCGGATTTGCTTGCTTCTTGTTCGCCTGCCGCCTGGCAGCCCCCGAAGGTCTAGCCTCTCCAACAGAAAATCGACCTATCTCTCGAACGCCCAGACATGCACTCTCCATGGTGCAACTGGACCGACCGCGCCGTCATTTGTGATATACCACCTCGCCAGCCACATTCCTTCGCTATCGCAGCTTGCCTTCACATGTCCCTCATTCTTTCGATTCCCACACTGCCAAGATGACGGCTCGGAAATTCAGAGCCGACACCGCGGTGGCCGCCGCGGAGGCTCAAGCAGGCCGCATCACCCATGTCAGCTTGGTTGCGAAGGGCGATGAGGGAGAGGTTATAGTGACCTACAACAACAACAGCTTGGCCTCGCCTCTACAAGTCCGCCTGCTAGCCACCAATGTGGATGAATACCCTCGCCCTTGTGGGTTTCTTCTCTTCACCGACGGCGAGGACCTGCCGAAGCAGATACTGCACTCGATGGAGGAGGTCCAGGATCACGCGGCAGCAACCAGCAGCTTCACGGTGCTGCAGGCTGTTTCTTTGCTAGCCAAGACCCTGACAAAGCGCCTCGATAACTCGCAGGTGACTGACGCCGATGACGAGTTGGAGTCGCTCGGCGGAGTCGATGAGGATGACTATGGCGCCTTCGGGTCCGATGATGATGACAACACCAACGATCAGGATGGCGAAGACCTGGATCATCTGTATGCCCTTATGGATGGGCAGCCAACCACAGTCTCCTCTCAACGGACCACAACCATCTCTGGACCCGACAGGAAGGTGCTGGCGCGCATCAAGCGCAATCTACGCAAGGTCAAGGACGCCGGCTGCAGAGTTGGCGTGCTAAGCGGCACGATGCCCCGTTCCAATACTAGCATTGTCTCAATATCCACCAGAATTCGCAAGCTCCGCATCCCTGAGGAGGCTCTCGGGGCCTGGGGCTTGTCTGCCTCGGACTACATCGTTCTCTTGGTCCAGTTCCACAACGGCTTTCCCTTTTTTGAGAAGATCATGGAGCGCCCGTCCAGCATGAGCGATATGAAGTTCCGTCTCGCCAAGTGTGCAAAGTACAAACCGACCTTGGCCCAGGCAATCAGTGTTTTCGATGATCGCAATATGTTCGAGCTCGAGACCGAAGGCGTCGGCGTGCAGGACCCGGCGCCGCCACTCAGCCGCATTTTCCTGTCGCGTTCGCTGGATCTCTACATGACCCAGTACTTTGTTTCCCTGCTAAAGATCCGCGGCGAGGCTGGCGGTGGCATGTCATGGGACGAGGCCAACACCCGCCTGCTGGACCGCATAGGCAGCGCCGACGGATCCGGTGGCCCTCCTAACAAGCGCCCTCGGAAGAGCAAGGGGAAATCGGAGGATTCTGAAGACCATCTGAGCGACGACGACGACGACAAGAGCGTCCTACTTGTCAGCTGGCAGTTTGCGATGCGGTATCTGGTCAACTGCACCAAGTACTGCCTCCGATGTCATCGCGTTATCGAGAGCGGCTTCGGTTCCCTTAAACCATTTGTCTGCAGCAACCCGCTCTGTCTATTCCAGTACATGCAGATGGGACTTGGGCCTAGCATCGAGCACGAGATTCTGTTCCAGCCAAATGTTGTCGATCTCCTGGTTAGCTTCTGCTATGTCAGCACCCAGCCGATGGTGCGATCCTTGAACCAGACCGACCAGAAGTTCGCCATCCGAGAGTTCCCAGTCGGGCTGTCGCTCAAGGTCCCAGACTTGTTCCACCAAAAATGGGACATCCGTCCGCCTGAATGCATTGCGGTCCACGTCGAGGCCTCGTCCGAAACAGCAACAATCTATGAGCAGAGCGACTGGAACGAGGATCTGAAGCCTGGCAAGTGGTTTGTGCTCCTGACGCATGCTTACTTGATATACGGGGGTGCATTAATGGAGAGGACGCAGTCGTCGAGGCTTGGAGACTATCACCGGCTGGCCACGAGCTCGGGGGCCATGGCTCCAAACCCCAACCACCAGCTCTTCGAAGAAGCATTTGCTGGTTTGGCATTTGGCGTCATCACTAGTACCGAGCCTGCAGAAGGCAAATTGACTCTCCAGATGGCAGGGCGCTTGGGTCAACTAAAGGAAGCGCCTGAAGATCAGCTCCCGACTCTTGATGACGGGCCCATGCACCTTGCTCCTTTCAATGTCGATTTCGACGGCCTGGAGGATGAGGGAAAGGCCAAGGCCATCCGCTTTATACTCAATGCGCTTCCGCCCATCAACACCATCAAGAGTTATCTGGACAAGAACAACAACAACCTGCTGCTCAACATGACGAGTATGCCGCCTGCGGCCAGAACACTCCTGGAGTGGATCGTGGCCACAAACCGGTCCGTCATCTTACAAATTGAGGACGAGCCCGAGCCCGGAACAGCTATGGCTCCTCAGTCGCAGCAAGAGCCGAAGGCTTCTGGCTTGAGGCGTAAGAAGGGCATGCCGGCTGCTCCTCCGCCGCCGACGCCGCCGCTGCCTGCGCCCGTCGCCATGGGTCAGCCCAAGAGGCCAGGGGGCGAGAAGGTGCCGGAGATGGAAAACTTCATGCAGTTCCGGTTCGCACAGGGCGCTCCAGACAAGGAGGAGCGCTTCAACGCCGAGCTGGAACGTGCCGTTGGGGAAGAGCATCTGCAGTACCCTACAATCTTCGCGTGGCATGGTAGCGCTCTGCCGAACTGGCATAGCATAATACGGACGGGACTCGATTACAAAGATACGGCCAACGGCCGCGCCTACGGTCACGGAATTTACTTTAGCCAGAACTTCCACACCAGTATGGGCTATGGCCTAATAAGCGGTTTTGGTAACTGGCCGTCTTCGGACCTCGACATTAGCATGGCCATGGCCCTCAGCGAGCTTGTGAATATTCCCAAGCGCTTCACGAGCTGCTCCCCGCATCTGGTAGTCCAGAATATCGACTGGCAACAGTGCCGTTATCTCTTCGTTTCTAAACAGCCCCCTCACAGCCTTTACAATGCCCAGGCCGCCGATAAGCCTGTTCCCGTAGCTAACCGCCATGGAACCACCTCTCGTTTTGTCATTCAGGACCCCTTGATGCAGGTATTCGGGCCTGCCTCCAAGGTGTTGCAGATCCCCCAGGCCGCTATCCCATCCTCCAGAACCCTTGATCGAGGTCAGTGGCGTGAGACCTGCACAGCGCAGACGCTCGACGAGTCGGATGAGGAGGATCAGAACGACAAAGACTTCCTGGCTGAGGAGACGGCCGACGAGGATCATGTCATTGTCATCTCTAGCGATGACGATGGCGGCAATGACAGCAGCGTGCAAGAAATCAGCCCACCTCCTCCGCGGCGCCCTACACATCTCACCGACTTCCAACCGGGGAACCTGGATCTGGACTCCCTCCCGCGCCTGCGACCGCCGCAGAACGCAGGCAGCGCCACCAAGCACCTGTCCAAGGAGATCATGAACTTGAGACATACTCAGAAGCTTACGCCAGCCCACGAGCTAGGGTGGTTCATCGACTTTGATAATATGGAAAACATATTCCAGTTGGTTGTGGAGCTACATAGCTTCGACAAGGACACCCCGCTGGGCAAGGATATGGAGAAGGCCGGGGTTCAGTCGGTGGTGCTGGAGCTGCGTTTCGGCGAATCCTTCCCTTTCTCCCCGCCCTTCGTTCGCGTCATCCGCCCGCGCTTCCTTCCTTTCCTCAACGGAGGGGGCGGCCATGTGACGGCAGGCGGCGCCATGTGCATGGAACTGCTCACGTCGGACGGGTGGAGTCCTGCCTGTAGCGTTGAGAGCGTGCTGGTTCAGGTGCGGCTTGCCATTACATCGACGGACCCGCCGGCACGCCTAGCTAAGGCCTACCGCTACGGAAGCACGGACTACGGTGTTGGTGAGGCAATTGAGGCGTACAGGCGCGCAGCGCATGCACACAACTGGAAGGTACCCGGTGACCTGAACCGCACAGTTGACCCGGATGGCTCTTATGCCTAGGAAATTGAGAGATGCCAGGTGCCGCTTTAGACCATGGCCGCGCCTTTTATAGCACCCATTTCGTGCATGCAAGCTACGAGATCACAGGCATGAGTACGGGACGAGGAGGCAGAAAGGCGCCCAGTCACAAACTTCTCAGCGCTAAAGGGACGGGGACAAGGAACCATAGCAACCACTATTTATTCGCTTGATCTTCCCCCTTGTAATCTGGCAATTCATTAAAAGTCTCTGGATTAATGGTTGCCCCCATTTTATTATACCACGAGCTCATCGCGTTGGGTCATCAGTCTATGAAAGGCTGCCATATCTCTCAGCAAGTAGTATCTCATGGCCAACGTCTGGTCATAACGTGTGTTCCTTTTGAAAAAAAATCTCTATGCAAAAACAAGACTTCTTGCAACCGAAATCGATCGTATTTTGTGAGCATACGGACATTGAGCACCACCGGCCTGCCGATCAAGACAAGCGCCTGCCTTGTCAAAAAGCCACAGCGAGCGCCGACCCAGGCAGCTGTTCACTCCTACGACTCCGTCCCGGGTCTACGCGCGTAGATCTTAAGACATGGAGACAAGCATGTGATTTACGAATGTATAGCAAAAGTAGGACATGGCTTTGCCCTGTGGCCGGAGACATTTTCTCACTTGGCAGCCACAGAATGGGAAACAGGCAAGCCTGTTCATATAATATGGCGCCTCACTCCAATCTCTAGTCGATGTGATATGCCCATTCTCGACTCGAGAGAGCGAACCGGAGATCTCGGGAGTCGTCATCTGCCACAGGGGCGGGCGTTGATGTCCCCAACATTGCGCACTCCTGGGGGACGCACACAACCTTCCGGCGGACCATGCTTGAGTCCCTGGCTGTATCGAGGACTTTTCCTCTTCTCGTTCCATGGCGCATGCAAGACCCTGAAAGAGAGGTTACTGGACCCATTCCCGGGCACCCATCTAGGGGAGCGTCCGTTGCGATGGCTTAGGACAAACAAGGGGGAAGCAAAACAAGACAAGATACCTCTACACCCGTAGCTCTAGGAAGTTATACGAAACCAACTCCGGAGCCAAGGTCACGAAAAAGAAAATCGAGGAATACAGGGGAAGATAGCCACTGAAGGTCAAACGAACAGTGCTAGCCAGGCTTCCCGTGCGATGCCGAAAGACTTCCCCGCAAAGTCAAGACTTGTTCCTCCAAAAACAAAAACAAAACAATGCAACAAGTGCTCGTGTGCGACCTTTCTTCTTGTTTTTCGATGGGCGCAGCAGTATACCGCCACTTTTCAAGAAACGAGACCGAGCCAGAGAGCAGTAAATGACAGTCAGATTGAAACGCCGCCAAGGTGGTATGCGATTGATGTTTGATGTGGTACGTTCGAGTGGTGGTCGGATGGATTGCAGATGGATTCCGAGGATGTCAAGGTTGTGGAAGGCCCGGTAGTCTCGCTCAGTCATACTGAAACAAGACGCTGATAGACTCTCCGTGGTGGACACGGCGGATGGCCTCGGCAAAGACGGGCGATATCGATAGTACCTCGAGCTTGGGGCACAGGGCCTTGTGCTCGGCCTGAGGGACCGAGTTTGTGACAATCACCTTGTCGATGGCGGAAGCATTGATGCGGGGAATCGCCTCACCACTGAGCACTCCATGCGTCAGCAGCGCGTAGATGTAAGTGGCGCCGCGGCTCTTGAGCAGCTTGGCAGCCCGCGTGATGGTGTTGCCCGTGTCGCAGAGGTCGTCAACCAAGATGCAAACCCGGCCAGTCACGTTGCCGACCAGCATCATGGTGGCGGTCTGCGTCTCAGAAATCTTGGTCGCCCGGCGTTCTTTGTGGATCAGCGCAAAGTCCATGCCTAGGCTGTCGGCAATCGCTGTTGCCCGCTTGGCTCCACCAGCGTCTGGACTGACGATGACAGCCTCCTTGTAGTTGGGGATGTTGGATGTTATGTAGCGCTGCAGCAGCGGCTTCCCGTACAGGTTGTCGACGGGAATATCAAAGAAACCCTGGTATTGGTGGTCATGAAGCTCCAGGGTGATGATGCCGTCGGCACCAGCACAGCTAAGCAGGTTGGCGACCAGAGTACCCGCTTGTGCCACCCACTGCTTGTAGCCTGGGCGGGCCTGGAAGTGGTTGATGAAGGAGGGGTTCTCGTAGTCGTGGGTGGTGTATGACCGCATGACAGACGACGTCGATGCCTTTTGAGCCTGGTGATTGGCACGTCCGTTGACGCCGTTTGTGTCCTGCTTGGCAAAGTACTGCTCTGCGGGGGCTGCCGTGGGCCTCGGGGACGCCGGGGCGTTGCCGTTGGTGTATGATGAGCCTTCGCGCAGCAGGTGAGTGATGTCAACGCCGTTGGAGAGCCCTGCCGTTTTGGGGATGCCGGGGTGAGGAGTTGCCGGAACGCTTTCGAATGTGTACTCCGTCTTGTTCCGGTCGCCGGTGGGTTTCGTCAGAGGTGCGCCCGACTTGTTGTATGGCAGGTCGGGCTGGCGGGAGTAGGGAAAAAGGGGCAGGACGGCCGTCACGCGTTTCGCCGAGCTACAGAACAGCGCAGTGCGACCAGTCAGCCAGCCGCCAGGCAAAGTTGCGGTTCATCAAAACGTTAACGTTGGGGGGAAGAGCAGCTTACCCAGTCTTGCAAGCCGATATCACTGTCGAAGAAGCAAGTCAGACCTCTACACCGCAGTCACGACCAGGGAGAGGGCGGGCAGGGAGCACGCACTGATACAAAGCTCAATGAAGTGGTCGTTGATCTTTCCGCCTCCGGACTGGATGATGTAGACATCCTTGCCGCGGACCGAATCCTTAATTTCGCAGCGGCTCTCCCCGACCTCGAACTTTGACAGGATGCGATTACAGGCAGGGATGCCGAGGATGCCACAGACCTCGTCGACCAGCTGCGGATGCGAGTTCCCGCCGAGGACGACGATGTTGCGAACCATGGTTGCGGCTTGCGGGGCGTCGCCGCGGCCTGCGCGTCACAAGGCAAGGAAACTCGAGGCGGTAGCGAGCAAGACCGCCGGACGCTACAGCCGGCAGTAGTGACGCGAGGTAGCCTTGGATCGAATGGGGCGCCTCGACTGCCCTTGGCAAAGGCCAGTGGTTGCTGTGCGGGGATTCCAAAGCCGTGGGAGCGAATGGGAGCTAAAAACGAGGAGGGAAAAACAACGAGGGGGAAAAAAATCAAAGAAAAGTATAGGATTGGGGAAGCAAGCAAGATCCGTGTCGGGGCGCCGTGTGAGCGGAGTCTGCGGCCTCGGAGGCGACAAGGCTAGAGGAAGGGAGGGAGGAAGAAAAAAAAAGGTTGTAGGTCTAGTGGATCGGTCTCGGCTGTGGACTCGTCATTCAAACCCTCGCAAAGGTACAGGCGGAGTCCTTCCAAGTCAAGACACGTCCTTGAGCAAGCCTATGCAATGGTTTCGCAACGACAATTGCTGCTGCTCTTGAGAGCGTGCCGGCCTCTTTTCTCGGGCGTCTTTGTGGTTCTGGGCTCGCAAAGCGGGTCGAGCCGGTTTCGCACTGCCCTGTGGCACCCGAAATTTTCTCGAGTCGTGAGCCGGCGGCCGAAGCGAGGGCGAGCTCGGCTGATGCCGAGGAAGAGCAGCGAATAGGGCTGATGTCAGGCTGGGCAGAGTTGCACTGGGCGCATTGGACGGCGGGCGAGACGGGAGGGAGACTCAGAGGCGTCGAGGGAGAGGCTCTCGGCTTGGGTCCTGTCAGAGCGGAGGCATTATGGGAGGTCTGTTTGGCCTGGGAAGGGAGGCGGCGGCTGGAGCAGGCGCCGCGGATTGAGGATGCAGCAGGGCGAGGATGGAGTCAGTAATGGAGTCAGTGATGGAGAGGCACACGGCGGCGGCCATGGGCGGCGGGGGAGGCTCGTCTCGCTTGCTGGGGGCTCCCAACCCGGGAAGACAAATTTCGAGAAGGCAGAAAAATTTCTTTGCCTTCGAAACTCGCCCCTCCGATCCGGGGTCCCATGTGGGCCGCTGCATGTGATTGGCCGTGCGCGGGGCTTGCAGTCCTCCGCCGAGCTCTCCTTGCAGCCCACGACAGGCGGCCCGCACGCACTTGCGTTTGCGTTGGTCAATGGCGATGGCCAAGTGCAGGTGG